>PVHP010007423.1:0-42192 GCA_004024765.1 Zapus hudsonius | reverse complement strand
CAAGTACCTTTAACCACTGAGCAAACCTCCTCAGCCCTCCCTTCAGCTTCTCTTGTTTTTGTTCTATTATGTCCTTTGCTTGGCTATTGTTTATGTTACTTCTACTTCTGCATTCAGAGGATTTTACATTCATATTAAAAATAGCTTTTGTAATTTTGTATTTGAGAAAAGAGACAATAAACTTACAATAATGCTTTCAAGTACATGTTTGAGGACTGTATGACTTCACTGCGTATGTATGCATGCATGCATGTTTCTATGTTCAGTGCTGGGGAATCACAATATCCTTTTGAAAAATTCCTTTTTAGCACCCAGAGTAATAAGTCCCAGGTATGCATTTTTCATCAATAAACAGTGGTGTGGCAGTACCTTACCTTAAAATTATTCAGTATTGATTTTATATACTCTAAGATAACTTGTGTTTCTTATGTTGATTATATTTTAAAGTAACTGTGTAGTCTACAATCACCTTGAAAATGGTAAAGAATATTTTACTCTCTTTGATTTTGTTAAGTTCAAGATGTTTAGGTATGTTCTCTAACCTGTTATATACCGTGTTCCTAGTACAGCCCATTATGCTGTTATTATTTAAGTCTAGAATGCATGGCTTTTCATTAATTACCTAGTGTCTGAATAAATTGTTCCCTGAGTTTTAATTTTACACACATCATAGTAAGCCCTTCAGTTTGTAATCTTTTAATTGGACTTTATGATCATTATGTGATTGATTATGACACCAAGCTACATTTCGAGAAATAATGTTCCAGGTATTTTGTGATGAAATATCTATCACATGTCATTTTTTGTTCATATCATTAAGAATATACTATGTGGGCTTGAGAGATGGCGTGGTGGTTAAGGTACTTGCCTGCAAAGCCTAAGGACCCAGGTTCGATTCTGCAGTACCCACATAAAGCCAGATACACATAGTGGCACATGTATCTGAGGTTTGTTTGCAGTGGCTAGAGGCCCTCTTGCACCCATTCTCTCTGTCTGTCTCTCTTTTCTCTCTTTGCAAATAAATAAAAATTTAAAAACAATATACTATGAATGACTTACAAAATAATACTGGGAGTGTAAAGGAGACCCTTTTATGGTTTTTTTTTTGTTTTTACCATCTCCAATGAGTGCTGCTTCTAACAAGATCTTTAACTAATGAGGCCCTTTTCTTCTTAAAGTCATTATTTTCAGTCTTCTCTATTAAATACTTGATGTAATTTTTATTTAAAAAATGTGTATTGTATGGGGCAAACTGATCTATAGACAGTATTTTTTTTTTTTAGTTTAGTGGTTAATTGCTTTAATGCACCTGTCAGGCATAATCTTTTAATCCTTTATGTACATTTAATTAACTTTATGTTAAAATTAGCATTACAGTAACTTAGTAATATGTTAAAAATAAATCTTGTTAATCAAACCTCACAAAAAGCGGTAAATATTTCTGTAAATTCTACTTTTGATGATTTGAGGGATTAACTTGATAAATAGGAAAACTGCTAATATACAATAATATATGAGTTCATTATTTGCATACACAGCAATAAAATTTATCTTCTCATTGCTTTTTAAAACTCAGTGTTTGAGTAAAATTTACTTATAATGGAACAAAATCAAGCAGAAATTTTGTTATGGCTTAGATGTTTAAATGTAAAGATTGAGTCTTCTTGACCTAGGAAAAATGAAAAATAATGGATTTGAGCCCCAAGGTAATAGTAAGGAGGCTTCATGGAAACCCTTTGTGGGTCAAATTCATGGACGCAGTTCAGATTGGGGATCTAGAGTTGACTAGAAACTTATGAGAAGAAGGTAGGGTATGGGGAAGGACTATAAGGAATAGGTTTTAATGGTGTTCTACAGAATTCATTTATTATAGTTTACACTTCTATGTGAACTAAGTTTAAATGTAGTAGTATTTTAAATCTCTATTCAAAGACCAAGAGGTGCTGTCCTTCCGAGCATCTAGGTAAGGGACTTCATTAATTCAGATGCAAGATTTGAGAGGAAATAATGAAAGCTCTAGGAAGCATTTATGTGTATGGTAATTCTTGCCATTTTAAACACGTGAAAGCAGGCACACTTCACACACAGATTAGGTGTATATTCATGCACAATCTGGCCTTTTAACAAAGAAAAATCAGGCAGTGTTTGGACTGCCACTGACGGAAAGCAGACAGCTGAGACTTTAATGAACACCACTCTGAAGGCGTGGAGGACATAAGGCGAATGCAGCAGGTTCAAACCACACACTTGTGTTTAGATGCAGAGATCTCCCGGATCCTGACAATTAGTCACACTGACAAGGCGAGCACAGAGACAGAGACAGAAGGAGGTCATTTGTATCAATTTGGTATGACTAGAAGTAGTAATGACACAGAGCACTCTGGCTTTGAGGGTGCTCTCTCTCCATTATTTTCACAGAACAAATGCCCACTGTTCAATATTGGCTCTTTTGTTTGCATGTGGAGACCAATGTGTAGTGGGGTTTTTATTTTTTATTTTTAAGATTTTCTGGACACATAAACGAGTTTTAACCTTGGTAACCCAACTGCTTTGGTGAGACACTGAAGTGTGAGCTTCCTTTCATGAGAAACCTTTTCAAAGTATCAAGATTGAGCTTAAACAACCTGGCTGCATTGATGACAACGGAGAAGATGCAGCACCAGCCAGCGGCTGTTTGCCGAGCATTTCTTCATAAATGACGTACCCAGGTGTTAGTGGTGTATACAGGCCTGCTTTAATTTCTCCCTGTTTCTTTGCTAATAATTGTTTATAAATTTAGCTTTTTGGTTATAATATTTTATTAAAATGACCATCAGAAGTTTTATGCGTTAAAAGTACCTATCTCAGGGAACTTTTAAACACTGCTTTTAGTATATATGAATAAATATCAAAGTGTATTACTTCTGTGTCAGCTTTAGAAAATTCTTGTCCAAAGCAAAGCCTTTTCAACTGTCAGGGCAGTTGAGCACTGCAAGTAGCTATTGAAAGATCATTTACTTTTTATCTTTAGTTATAAGAAAAGATGGTTAATTTGTCAAACAATGGCATATTGAACTACTTTAGTATCATGTTTTTTATTATTATTTATTTTGTTTTTCATGGTAGGGTCTCCCTCTAGCCCAGGCTTACCTGGAATTCACTATGTAGTCTCAGACTGGCCTTGAACTCATGGCAATCCCACTAACCTCTGCCTCCCAAGTGCTGAGATTGAAGACATCTGCCACCATGTCAGGTGGTATCATGCTTTTTAAAGATCACAACTTAAGTATTTGCCTAATTATTCTTCTGAAGACTGTGTTGTTAATTTGATCTGCCTTCATTGTGAAAGTTTTAAAATTTCATGTCTGCTATCTTAATTTTGAAGTATAATTTGGGACATAGTCTTCATATTGCTTTTTGTTTATCTTCCAACAAGATAATTTAAATTTGCTTACAAAATACTTTTAAATAAAATTTGGCAATTTGGGCTGGGAAGATAGATTGGTGGGTAAGAACACTTGCCTGCAAGCATGTGATCCTGATTCCCAGCACTCAGGTGAGCAGTTGTGTATGGCCATCCATGCCTTCCTGTCGGGAGCAGAGGCCAGAGAATCCCTGAGGCTCACTGGTCAGCCAGTCTGACCAAAAATAGAAGCTCCAGGTACAGTGAGAGACTCCTCAAGGAAACACACAGATGAGCAGTAGAGGAGAACACCTCATGTTCTCCTTCCACATGTGTGCATTGGGTACACGCATGTGCACACATGCACACACTATCATACACACCTCACACACTCACACATGCTTCAAAAAAAGCAAAGAAAACCTTTGTCAATGTCAACATTATTTTCTAAAACATTCCTTGTTCTACACTTTGAAATATTTCACATCTTTAGTTTGAAGATGTTTCCAGAATAGAATGTATGCTCAGTGATTAAAAGAAGTTGTGTTGAGCAGTCACATTTGGCCTGTACCAAAATAATGCAGTAAACAAAAACCCAACTCAATATTTAAACCAAAACCAAAAACAGAATTAAAATGAGTTAAATTTAAGTAGATACTTTCAAAAAGTTTTTCAAAAAGTTGTAAATGGCATATGGAAAAATAGCCACCATTATCAGTTATCAGAAAACTGCTCACCACCACCACAATGAGATAACACCTGATGACAATGACTGTTAAAAATCAAAATAGACACCAAAAGTAACACATGTGGACCAGGATGTAGATATGGAGAAAAGGGAACCCATGTGTGCATACGATGTAGCAATTTCATTATTGGGTGTAGATCCAGTTAAATTTCCAGTTTAACAAAATAGCTAGTACAGAGACCCACTCACTGTAAGAGTGATTGCCCCTCAAACAAAACAACCTTCAATGGAGATGCTCTGTGGGGAAGAAAACTTCCTGTGCAAACACGAGGACCTCTGACACCCATGTACAGAGCTGAGCCTGGCAGGCAGGCCTGTGACTCCACTCCTGAGTGGGCAGAGGCAGGAGATTGCCAGCACAACTGAGGTTCTGCCCTGTTCACCCTGGGCACTAGCGTATAGGGCATGGATGTGCACACCACACACATGCACACGAACACACGCACACTGGAAAGGGGGGCAGACAGGCCCTGAACCTGTATGAGTCTTTGAGACGCTTGCTGCCAGTGGGTGGAAGTGCACCTGGTGACAGGCAAGCAGCCTAAACTGTTACTGCTGTCTAGGACACACTTAAGATTTAGAGGGAAGTAATAGGCGATCAATGCCCTTCGTACTTGAAAATCAGGCAAACTGCTAAGAAAGAGAAATACAATTTAAAACATGGCCAGAGGACATACATTAACATCTTCAAAAAGTAATTTAGTGTTTAATAATTATATGTGGAATGACTTTTTGCTATCTAAGTGATGGCATTAAACCTTTTTTTTAATAGAATACAATTGTCAAACATTTGAAAAATAATAGTAATAGCCATTAGCCAAGATCCTAGGAGGTGGACATTTTCGTAGTTTTGGTAGGAATATAAATTGATATAATCCTTCTGGTGACAATAGTTATCAGAAGTCTTAATGTACCCTTACCCATTAACTCTGGAGTTTATTTCTTCTCTCTTTCTGAAAGCCTGTGGCTGTCTTCCTACTTTTTACGTTCACTGTCAGTGATGTATCCAGATAGATTCAAATGGATAACTTGTTGACTACAAAATCTGCAATTATTTGAAAGGTCCTCTGAAATGCTTCTTTATATTGTCTTAGATTTATTGTGGTATTATTTGTTTCTTTTTAATTTCAGCTCTATTCCTCATATAGAGAGAAAACTGATTCCACTCTTTCTATACACTAACATATGCACACCTAGTGCACAGAACTCTATTTCTAACAAATTATCTAAAGTTTGTTTTGCAGAGATTAAATGGGAATCAGGGTATAATTTCCCCATTCTACACACAAAAAACAAAGAGATGATGTGATTTTTTTCCATGGACAAATACAAACTCAGATTATGCTGGATTCCCTTTTTGCTCAGTGTTAGAACTTAGAATCTGTTTTGATGAATAAGTAGTGAAATTCTAGAACAATCTATGCCAGTGTCATTTTGCTAATCCTGCATTACAAAATTGGTAAATAAAAATAATGATTTTTACAAGAATAACTGGGTGTGTGCACATCCAGCATATTAACAGTTGTTTCCTATTTGAAAGTCTGTCTGATTGTCTCTTAACATGATGTCATTTTCCACACTTGCCAGTTATCAGTGTGCCTGTTACTGTATTTCAGTACTTACGCACTGTATGTGCTGATAGTACCATCACGTATGTGTACCTACACCAGGAAGGAAATCACATAAATATTTTATACATGTATGTTACAGCTTACCAAAGTACACTTAAAATGCATGATATTATGAGTGCATGTACTAGATATCACCTTGTTTTGATTTGAGGAACAATGCATAGCACCATCATTTGTCAGCTTCACTCCATCTTTTCCAACTGCTCAAAAATGGAAATTTAAGTAGTTTCATTCACAATTTTTATACCTCTATTTTTTTTCTAAAAACCTCTTTTATTTTTATCACTTAGCCAGTGTTTTTCTTAGTGGAGCATAAGAGCAAATATATAAATATTCCTACTGAGATTGTAACACAGTGCCAACTCAGATCTCTACATAAAGGCCTGCTACAGCGCACCTCACTTCCACTCAGATCTCTACGTAGAGGTCTGCTGCAGTGTACCTCACTTCTACTTTTCAGTACCAGAAAGTCTTAATGAAGACTCTTTGGAGACCAATGTTAAATTGCGATCTACAATACTTTTTGTATAGTTTTCCTTTTTAAAAATTAGAAATAAATATTTTATATTGAACATGTACTTAATACTTTCTTGGGAATAGGATGATTGCAGAATTAGTTGCCAGAACCCAATTGACCTGCACTCTGAAGGAATCTTACCTAAAGTAACATTTTGAGTAAGAAAACAGCTCGTCTTATCAGGTATTTTAGGACGGTCTTAGAAAGGTCTCTAAGACTTAGGGGAAAACCAAGATGAAAGTAAAATAATAAAATAGAATGGATTGATGGATGGATGGATGGATGGGTGGAAGGAAGGAACAACTGAACAGACACATCTTTCAGTGGAAGCAAAAGAGTGATTGAATGAATGAATGAACGAATGAACGAACGAAAAACTTAGCAGACGTCCCTTCGTGAAGGGAAGGAAGATCACAGTTAGGCTCCTGTGGCCAATGATGGAGCTAAGGCTCCCTGTAGGAGAGAGGCAAGCTAGAAAAGCACCCAGTGTGCTTTCCAGCTGCAGTTCGTACCGCATCTAAGGTGGGCGAAGATGAGATGATTAGCCACGGGGTCTACATACCGCACTTATTCCTTTGTGTAGTGAACCATTCCTGCACAGTATGTTACATATCCTTAGCAAAATTAAAGAGCAAGTTGCATTTGGGAGAACAGGTCATCGTAACTCACTGACATGAGGCCACATAACTGAATAATGTCTTCCTTCAGTGAAATACATCAAATGAGATCAACAATTATGACTCATAAACATGCCTCGCAGGCATAAAACAGCAGGGAATTAGCATGTGAGGCTGATAAATATGCATGTAAATAAGCTCCCAAAGGAATAACATGGGTTTGATTGATAGGTTTAGAATTGGAACATATGTAAACCCCTTTATTCCTCATTCTGGTGTAGCTAAGTAAGGATGCGTTTTACTTGTTAAAAAGTTTCAATAACTTTGTAAATCTTAATGCCACATCTGTGTTTTTTTTTCTTGTGCATGTCACTTGCAAGATTAATTGAATTGTCTATAGGCGGGATGGCCTAAACAAAGTAAATGGTTAAACATGTGAGTAAGGCTGGAGATGGAGTGAGACTCTGGGAAATTTCTGTTTTGATACTGTAAGTTGATGCATATGTGCAGAATTCTTGATAGGCCCACATCACCTCAGAGGACTCTGGCTCTCAGTCACACTGCATGTCCTCTTGTTGTACACGTGAGCCCTTCACAACACAGAATCTCTTCCTTTCTGCTTTCTTACTACTGTTGTGATGGTCCAGAGCTAAAATATGTCTTTATTTTTCAGTGTCTCATACTTTGGTTTATTCTTGTTATACTGATTTAGTATTCATGGATTATTGTGGAACTATATTAGGGAGTGCATCTTCTAAAGGCTGCCAGGGAAACATCCATGTCCATGCTTTGGGAACTACTTATTCCTTCCATTGGGTTCATTTCAAGCAGATGGACGAGGAAAGGTGGCTTTGATTTCCTGGTGCAGAGACCTAAGCAGTACTGTGGTGAAGTGTTCACTAAGGGCATATGGAACCATCAGTGCCCACTCTGTAAGGGGTTTGCTTTTCACTCTCTTTAGTAATGAACTAGGGCACAGAAAGCAAGGTTAGCATAGTAGAATAGTTACACTTTTTCAGCAGTTTTAGTTTATTCATGGTGAACCCCAGAATGACAATATTAAATGGAAAGCTCCAGAAATCAATGATTTATAAACTGTAAATTGTTCTCTTCCAAGTAATCTGACAAAATATTGTGCTTCCTCGTTCTGTTCTGCCCAGCATATCCACAAATGTTCTCTGTGGTCTCTTCTTCCCCTTTAAAAGTTCCAAAGCCGACACCATTCTCTCACTTTCATCAGAATAGTCCACAGAACTTGGCTTACTGCTCTGGAAGGCATCTTCAGTGGCAGGTACCAAGTTCTGTTCAATTCCTCCAGCACAAAAGTTGTAGATGACCAAAATCCAAGTGGTCAGATTCATCACGCAGAAATACCCACTTCTCTAAGACCAGTTCTTGTGGTAGTCAGTTTCCACATGCTTGCATGAACATGCAAGCCAGACCCACCCAGTTTATGGAGGAACAGGGTGTGTTTCAGCTTACAGATCCAGGGGAAATTCACAGAAGCAGCTTCCATACATTCAGGCAGGGAGAAACAACCAAACAGCCAGCAAAACCTAAAGCAGCAAGCACAGCTCAGACTCCTCTGCAGACCTTTGGGCCAGAGATCAAATCTTTCCTCAAACACAGTGACACCTCCTCCAGCCAGGCAGCTGGAGATAGAGTTAGAAGCTTTAATAAAACACCCGAGTCTATGGGGAAATTACACTTAAACTACCACACATAGTAACCGCCACTATTAGAAATTTGGCCAAGATTCTTAATATCTGAAAGATTTAAATCCTGGCACACAGGCAATGAAGGAAACCAGTGTACTGGTTCACCATTGCTGTCCTCTTCTCTACCAATTTATTAGGAAAACCAGAGCTGCCTTCTCTCTCAAAAATGAACAGTGAAAAAATCCAAAAGCTCAGTAGTCTAAATAAAATAAAGAGAACATTTTTGAGAAGAAAAAACCTTGCTAAAATGTAGAAATGAGTTTTATTAAAGTTATGTTTATTTTCAATAAGAATTTTAAATATATTGTATGGTAAATGTTAAAAGATTGAATTGAATGGAATTTGGTTGGGATGCAAGAAAATATAATGAAACTGAAAAATTAAAAATCAAAATGTAACAAATTAAATCTTTTAGAAGCAAGGGGAAAATCAGTACAGCAGAAATTCAAAATATATGCTAAGAGGGTAAATCAAATGGATGGCATAAAATGGAATAATGGATATAAGAAGATACATGCCTATTCCAAGACCCTGAGATTATTGGAAGGGAGTGGAGATGACTTGGAAGAAGTTTATAGGGACCTTTGGTTACTTGCTTCCTGGGAGGGCAGGGGTTAGATTTCAATTAGTAATCATGTGATACAAAACATGCAGACACACATAAAGACAGGATGACAAGCCCTTGATGGATATCTCGTCATCATAAACATTAGTCAGGCTTATTCTGGTGGTTACCTTTTAAACACAAAGGGTAAATATGATAGTAATGAAACTTCTATGAAATAACACCTTAAGGTTAGTTATGAGACCATTGAATAAAGTGGTCGCTTTACAAATGAAGAATAGTGTATGTAGCAAAACGTGAAACAAATCTCCTAAGTTTCACATTTGAGAAAACTCTGCCCCTATTAACTATATAGAACATACTAACAAAACCCACTGGAAATGCAAAGAAGGAACACTTAGAATTCAAGAGTTGTGTGTATAAAGAAAGCACATTGGTGTTAACAGGCCAGGGAGTAACACATTCCATAAACTACGTATACTTGTACGGCCTTGTCCTATGCTATACTTTTTTTTTTTTTTTTTTAAATTTTTTTTTTATTTATTCATTTTCAAGCAGAGAGATATAGAAAGAGAGAGAGAGAGACAGAAAGAGAGCACCAGAGCCATCACCTTGTGGGTCTGGCTTATGTGGGTACTGGGGAATTGAACCCGGGGCCTTAGGCACTGGAGGCAAGTGCCTTAACCGCTGAGCCATCTCTCCAGCCCATTCCTATGCTATACTTGAATCAACTTCAGAATATTACTTTGAGGGCTATATTTGCAAGTTAACATTTTAATAATTATCATAAATAGTTACATGATTTGCATATTATTGTTCATAATCCAACTGTTCTGTGGATCAACCACAGTTCTGCCAAGAGTTCTGTATTCATCTGAATAATCTACTCTAGACTGCATTTGCTTCCAGTTTTCCAAACTTTTTATAACTCTAAACTTGTGCTTTTTTAATCAAATGACTAAATAATTTGTGCTAGTATAACGATCTCTCTGGCTACCATTGTATGGAAGCTAATTTTCCTTGTTGTGGGATACAGCATGCTTGTGGTCCTTCCTATCCTCCCTAACCCGTCCAAGTGGAATCAAGACACTGTGCCCATTGTGTCCTTGTGTCATAATGTATGTGTACTAAGAACTTAAAAATTAGTAAATAGCTTCAAATAAAGACATCTTAGAAGTGGGCATGTGAAGAAAAAAAAGGGCAATAGCAGGTTAACAATGTGGCTCTAGTGATATTATCCTACTTGACTAAAACTGGCTAGAAGGGGAATGGAGTGTAGATTATACCATTTTAGCATAATCTGCCAGAGGGTAGTTAATTCTACAAAGCCATAGTGTTGTTAGCATTTTATCCAGAGAGGTTGAAGAATGTGAAAACACCTACTTAGAAGAAATCAAAGCCATTAAAATATAATTATTCTAATTCCATATTTTGTATTTTCCTCGTGGATCCAGTTTCTAAAAACTTGACTTCTGGGTAGTTTTTTTTTTTTCTTACAAATAGATTGGAGTCTCAACAATATCTGATTTTTCTCAGAGAATTTTTTTTTTTTGCATTCCCCACTCACCCACCTCACCCATTGGCGTGCCTATGGGTATTTTAGTTTCTTATATTAAAATACCTGGCTCCAATAAAGTTAATATTCTGAAAACTTTAGCTTTTAGTCTATAGAGAGAGTTCATTGAACCACAATACTAGAGGCAGAAATACTGAATATGTCACATTCTCTGCTGCTGCCTTTATGGAGTATACTTCTAACATATACTATAAACTACCTTGCCCCACTGCACCTTAGGGTTCTATTTAAGATATGGCAGATGCTGAAGTGAATTCTCTCTTCTTGAAGAGGAATGACATTATCAGTTTCATTTCCAATAGGCAGTATTGGGTACAGTACAGTGACATGACTTATTATCAAATGGATGGTAGGTCAAAATGACCCAAGTAGAAAAAAAAAAAAAAAGAAGTGTAGAAGCAGGAGCTTCTCCCAGGATACACGTGTGCAAACATGCTGTGATGGTTCAGTTTTGTTGTCAATTTGACGTATTTAGTAATCCACAGTAATCTTGGGTGGGTCTCTGTGGTTGCTTACATGAAGGATTAACTAGAAGAGGACCCTCCTCCAGAGTGAGCCCTTCCTCCAGAGTGGGTGGTCCTCTTAGTAGAGGGTGGCAGGATGTAATGAGACTTGAGGGGAAGAAAGTCTCTTCCTTACCCCCACACCTGTTTGCTGTTGTGTGTGTGATGTTGGTGATGGCGCCCCCCCCCTCTCTCCCCCTCTCTCCCTCTCTCCCTCTCTCCCTCTCTGTTTGAACATGTGAAGGGGAACAGCCTCTTTCACCATAATTCAACTTCTCCTGGATCTGTAACTTCAATAAATCCCTTCCTCCCAAAGCTGTGCCTGGTTTGGAGGTTCATCCCAGCAGCATATGGCTGACTGTGACAGTTTTGGTACCAGGAGTGGGGTAATATTTCTGAGATGAATCTGACCTTGTGGGTTTTGGTGTTTGTGTGCTAGACAAACGGACAGGGGTTTGGTACTTGCAACTGAAGACACCTCCCAGACCAGAGTGGTAAGCCAAGTTCTATGGGCTATTTTGGTGAGAATTTGAACTAAGTACAGAGAGAATTGCATTTCGAGGCTTGGCTTATGAACTTTCTAAGAGGAAGGAGCGACTACAGAGAACTCTATTGGAATTGCGTTACTGGAATAAGGTCTGGATGCATTCTATTGCACTTGCACAGAGAGTTTGATCAAAGTTGTGTTTAAGTAATGGACTTATGTGTTTGGCTAATGATATAGAACTGAGAAGTTTAAGATTTAAAATTGAAAAACCTCAAAACAAGTTTAAGACTTACTGAGACTGATTGCTAAAGGTGATATTGTTAAAGAGTTATCACCATGATTAAAGATGGCCCAACTACTTTACATTGAAACAATAGAGTTTACTCCCAGGAAGGACTAAATGATAGACTGCAAAGTCTTTTGGAAGGAAATGGCTGAAAGGAAGGAACCTATTCTTCAAGGTCACGATTTACTCGCTCTCTGAATTAGCAACATGGCTGTGTCCTGCATACCTGGTTTTGCTTTTGGAAGCATGAAAAATGCATGTGTGGAGTGGGTCATGAATTGCACACTGTTCCAGGACCATATGGAACAGGGCGTGAAGTCTCTGATAGGCCTTTAGAAGATGGGTAGTGTTATGCGGTGGAGACCCAAAGATGTGTGGATATTCCATGACTGTGCAAGGGCTACCATGGAGTGCTCTTGGCTAGGGAATGGAAATTTTCCCCAGCTACTCTGTCAGACTGAAGGAGCAGAATTTGGAAAATCCAGAGAATATCAGTCACTGGTTGTAATATAGGACTTGAACTACATATGTTTGCCTAATGGTCATTGCATTTGCATTGGTCCAGTCTTTCCTTGTTATGCCTCATAACAGTTGGAAATTTTTATTCTGTGCCAATATATGTTAAAAGCATGGAATTTGTTTTGATTTTACAGAACTCCTAGTTAAGGGACCTTGCCTTGTGTTCGATAGAGGGATGATTATGCATTTCCAGTTGTGCATGGGATAGTTATGATCTTGTTACTGTCTTCATTTATTTGATTACCAGAATTCTGCTTCGGCTCCTAAGTACATGTGTACATGGCAGAAAGCAAAGAACACACTCAATCCTCTTGACTGGAAGCCTCTAATCATTAGAACGCTTACATTTGCTTCATTTGCTTTTAGAACCTCTCCATTTTATTCATGACATACTATGTTAATCTATTATCACTGATAATGTTTTTCACAAGAACTACTGTGTAAATCACTTGCCGACTTGCACGTTGAGTAGTCATGCAGAGGTTGGTGGAGAACCTTTGGAATCAGCCTTGTTAGGAAAGACGGTGAAAAGTATAGGGATGATAAGTGCAGAGTTTAGGACCCCCCCAACCTTTTCCTGTTTTTAATTGCTTTATAAATGTGTAATAAAAAGTTTCTTTTTTCTACTTTTCCCTCTTTCTCTACTTTTAAAGATCATATAATCCAGCCAGGTGTGATGGTGCATGTCTTTAATTCCAGCACTTGTGAGGCAGAGGTAGAAGGATTGACTTGAGTTCAAGGTCACTCTGAGACTACATAGTGAATTCCAGGTCAGCCTGGGCTAGAGGGTGACCCTACCTTGAAAAACCAAAAAGGAAGGAAAAAGAAAGTTATAATCAGATATACCCTGATGGATATTTATTTTCATTCTGACTTTATTGTATCGTCGATGAATAGCGATTATTGCTCATTAGCACAGACCTTAAAGCTCTTCAGTGTATGTAACTATGGGGTAGGGATAGGCTGATTAAGCATGCTCCATAGTGTTGTTTCTTGGTGCTCAGAATGTATCCTTTTCCAAAGTGCTATTGAAATGAAAAAGTTGTGATCTTACTCATAAAAGTATTTTCACGTCTTACATTATTGAACACAATATTTATTTAAACCTAATTGCAAATATTTTTTCTAATCAAAGTATAGGAATTGGTTAGAAATTGAGTTAGGTTGCCTTGGTGTGGTTTATGGCTACACATCAATGAACTGCTTAACTTTAGCAGAATGAAAGTATCTACTTCAGGCCCACTGTACACAAAGTAGTCTGCTTTCACTGGATAGCTGAAGAAGTGGGTTAAAGGGCAAGGCTACCATGGTAAACATGAAAAAATTTTTTAAAAAGTTAATATGACAGAATGATTTGTAATTTTGGACCAGACCTACAGAAAACTGAGGAGAGAAAAACAAGCAAACAAAAGCCCATTACTGTCAACCCTGCAACAATAAAAAGCATGTCACACTCATGGCTTTTATCAGGCACAGGGAGGTATGAACTGACCCAGAGGTTTGAAGGAAGCAGAGTCCTGCAGATTGATGCCTCTGGGTCCTGAGCTCTCTGAAAGTGATTCTGCTGGGCACCTGTAGAAAAAGGTGATCTTTCCAGAGGTGATCTTTGCTTTGTGGAGGCCAAGGATGCAGCCCTTAGGAGCCACAAAAGTGGCGGTGATCCATTCCGTCTTGCTGGTTTTTCTGCACGATCCCCAACAGCCTGTCAAAGACTGTGATGAACAGGGGGAGCATTGCAGCAGGTTCAGCAGAGAAGAAAAGAATCCTCCAGACTGCTTCATCTTGGCTCTTCAGGAAGGCAGCCATCATTCTATGTGGAGAACTGCAACCACCACTGCTGTCCTGAGCGCCTGGGAAATGGGAGAAGAATCAGAGAACGTCAGAACTCAGTCTAAGACAGTGCTCCTTTAAAGTAAAGCTAAATCAGATCGAAGAACCAAATGCCTGATCCTTTCATCCTCCTGGCAAGATGACAAGTGTGAAATATCAAGTAACTTGCAAGAGAGACCATTTCTGAGTATACAGGGAAGGCTTAAAACTGAGTATGGAGTTGTGATGTGAATGAAAGGAAGGTCCTTTGTGTAGCTGAACCCCACCCCCATCACAAGGTGTTACTACGGAAATGGGTCCCTGTTGTACACAGAGGGTAACCATAGCAACCACAGACTTCAAGCCGAGTTGTAATTTTATTAACTCAAACTCCTTGCTAAAATCCTAACAGGGAAACCTGTGTCCTGTCCCAAGCAATAAAAACGTAGTAGTCTGCTGTCATGTATCTCCTGGCGGGAATATGCAAGAACTTGAGCATAAAGTTCCAATGCATGTGGAAAAGTAAGAAAAACGTGAGCGAGCAATCCTCTGCAGACACAAATGCAAAATCAACTACGAGGTCACAGCGGCCTCATAAGGATTGTTTGAAAATTATGGTGAATATGCTAAAAGCTGTCATAGTCAACCTGGGCAACAAGCAAGATCACATGGCTAATTTAACCAAAGATGAGGATTATCTGAATCACATTAAAATCCTAGAGATGGAAAACACTGTAACAGAGATGGTAAATATTTATGACTGGCTCATTAATAGAATCCACAGACAAGAATTGGTGAACTGCAACATGGGTGAGTAGAAATTACCTAAGCTGAAACACAGAGAAATAAGAATGAAACAGAGCAGAGCCTTCCAGAGCCACACAAAAAGTTACAGGATAGCTGGAGTTGAAATCTTAGAGTTGAGGCTGAATGATAAAACTGGCTGTGGTGTGGACCCTGAGCTCAGAGAACACATAGCAGAGTACCCAGAGTGATAGTGAAGAGTTATCTTGTGTGCAGCATTAATATTTCATGTGGTAGTAAAGTTTAAAGACAGCATGACAGTATTATATTCAAACTCCAAAAATTAAATGCTAAACAAAATTTTAAAGGTAACCATAAGGTATTATGATATGTTATTCTAGCAACTAATGAAAACTATCACAAAAGATATGGACAAGCTGAAAAAAAAAAAAAGAATTTTTATCCTCACATCATGTGAGCTGGGAGGCCAAAGTCTGGCATGTTCATGTATTTGAAGGTGAACAAATCTTGTCAAGTTAGAACCCAATGAAAATGTAAAAACATGGACAAGAAATGAGGACATAGGGCTTTAGGGGAAGGTAAAACATCCCAGCTCATTGTACACGACCAACATTTTCCAAATGCTTGAAAATTCAAGTTGCTAGGCAGGCAAACTATACAGTAACATGTCTTACTAGTGTAGATGAAAAATGACAATAAAAATAAGTTGTCCAGCAATGTATTAAAAGAATAATATCTCCTGGCAAAGTAGATTCAAGGCTGTCAGAACTGAAAATCAGTCAAGTTAATTGACTTTGTTAACAGTCTAATGAAGGAGCCACATTGTCTTAGTACATGGATAGAAAACTATTGACTCAATAATCAGTTAACATAAAGCTATTGGCAGTGTGAATATTAAAAGAGAACTTGCCGCATCTTAATGACGAAGGACAGAATGTTTTATAACAAGAATGGCACAAGGTCTTCTCAGCCCTCCTGTATCACTGGGAGACTACTCACGGTAGCAAGGCACATGTGGATCAGAAGAAAGCAATTATCCTTGATATGCAGATGACATACTCATCCATGGGGAAACCTCAAAATATTGGAACAGTTAGAACTCAAACATCTAAAAATACCATTTATAGGAGATTCCAAAAAATAGTGAAGGCTTCATGTGAAGAAATAAACAATAATGAAGGACATTAAATAAATAGAACTAAAAAATACTGTTAACATGGTAATTCTTCATTTTGATCTTCAGGCTTATTATACTTTCAATAAAAATCCCTGCAGTTCTTTAAAGGTAATAAAAATCTGGTCTTAAGATTTGCATATGAGGTGAAGGTGCTAGAATAGCCAAGTGAGTTTGAGCAACAACAACAAAGGTAGATAAGTCGTGTTAGTGAATTTCCACAGTTACCATGAGCATATTAAAGCAACTCAGCTTCATTCTTAAAGTTGGCAAGTTTTATAGCAAAAGCTGCATGTGGACATTTATATTACCAGAGGTATTTTAAAGTCCACTATATCTGGAATCATTTGGAGGTTATTGGATTTTATAGATCATGTTGAAAATGTTGATCAATAGAAAGATTCCAAAATTTATAAAGTTATTCAACTATGCCATCCAATTTAAGAAAATTTTCATCACCTCTGAAAGATTCCTTTTGCCATTTACAGTCAAGCCCCAGGAAATCCCTTGTCTGATTTTAGTATCAGAAGCATAAACTGGTAGATTTCAGATATGCCATATAAATGCAATTGTACAGCATATATATTGTTCAGAATTTATGAATATGTTACTTTTATTGCTGAATAGTATTTGATTGTGGAAAAATGCAATATTTTGTTCATTTTTTTAATTTCCATTTTGGTTATTACAAACAATGATAGCAGAAACATTTTCAGGTATATCTCGTATGCACTTCCTCTTCATAAAATTTCTAAGAATGGGTCATATGTTGGTTAGTTTTGGATTAGCTTTATATTGGTGCTATAATATCAGCTCTAGAGTACTCTCTCCAGTGGACTGTCCACACTGTGATGGTCAGTGAGTAGTTCTGAGCTATGGATTACTACTATGTCAGCTTCTAGAATACTCTCTCTAGTGGACTGTCCACACTGATGGTCAGTGAGTAGTTCTGAGCTATGGATTACTACTATACTGTATGTCAGCTTCTAGAACACTCTCGCTAGTGGATTCTCCACACTGTGACAGTCAGTCAGTTCTGAGCTGCGGTTCAATTCTGCAGTACTATATGTGCTCTACATGTTCTGAGAAATAGAACTTTAAAATCCCAGAGAAGCTGCCAGATGAGGCATGAATAGAAGCTTGACTTAGAAAATACATTTGATTATTAGAGCCCATTTATAATCCTCCTCAGTAGTTTGTTACATTGGTAAAGTACTCAATAAATGGTGCCTAATTTAATGATATCTTTTATATTTTACAAGGATAGTTGAATTTGAGTACAACTTTTTCCATTAGTTCCCAGGTCTGTAGGTAGAATGATTTTTTTTAAATATACTTTTGTATATTTCTCCTCAGGTTTAAGATCATGTCTAATAAAAAACTGATTATAGACTATCCCAAAATGTGTAGGTTTAGAATTTATTACATACTGTGTTTTAATATAGTAATTGTTTAATACTAACTGATATTTTGAAAATAATACTTTTGTGAAGCTATTTTTGGACTTCAAAAGATTGATTTTTAGTAGCATATTTGAATATTTTTTTAATTTACTACGTTTTAATGTCTTATGTTTTGTATTAAATATTTTGTAAGACTGAAGATATGTTTAAGAATACCTTTTATTCTTTTAGATTTAGAACTTTACATTTGAAATCCTTTCACATAGCTCTGTACTTCAAGTATGTATCTAGTTAGTTGTCACTGAAGAGACACAAATACCATAGCACTTTGCTTCATAAATAGTAATGGACACCCTGTAAATAGTCCTCCATTGAATCTTGCAGACAACAAAACCAAGCACACCCTATATTAACTCTCTGAAGAAAAGCCCCACTGTTAATGTGCCTGTGAAGTGTCTTGAGGGCTTGTCCACCACGTGTGCCGTTAGCCTTCCAGGCCCACACTGATTGTAAGGGACAGTGAGAGCGCCCTCTCCATTTTGCAGGATGAGCTGTTTCTACCATGTTCGTCACTGTAGAAACACTAGTATCTATCCTGTGGTATAGGCATTATATGAGAGGTTTCTAAAAGTGTAATAGGACTTTAGTATGTGGTATTCAGTAAATAGTATTTCTAGATTTAGGCATTGAACAGGTAATTCACTTGGAGGGTTAGAATTTCTTTTCTGTTTTCTTTTTTTTGAGTTGTGCTAGAATTTCTTAAATAATCTTTCATCAGCCAATCTTTAAAGCAAACTTTATTTGCATTTTAAGTTAAAATAAGATAAAAATGTAGTAAAGGGCTGAACATGGTGGCTGAGTCTTACCATCCAGTTCTGGTGGGCAACCAAGAGCCTTTGCAATGTCCTATTTTGTTTGTGGGTCCTTGGGGGCCTCTCTGATCAACCACTCACTCCATCCTTGGCACTGGTATCTTCGATAGGACTGGGCACAGCATTCTCCACTGCCATGGGGAGATCCATGGAACCTTTCACAGTGGAGTCCTGTGCCCATTCTTGCAGCTCTGAAATTACTCTCTCAATCCCTTCCTCCTCTGTGTCACTCCTCCAGTTACCTCCACCCTGTTCCCATGTGATGTGGATGCATATCCTGATGGTTACTGATTCTCCTTGAGTCCATTCTCTAGAGAATGGATGGGGGGCAAGGAATCCCAGGATCTACCTCTTAAAAGACCACCATTCTTCACATTGCCTGTCATGGTTTGATCCAGGTGTCCCCCACAAACAATTGAATGTGTTCTGATAGATCGATCCTCAGCTGATGGCAGTTTGGGTTTTACAACCTCGATGAAGCTGTGTTGTCGGGGCTGGGCTTAGGGGGGTTATAAGCCAGCTTCCCCTTGCCAGTATTTGGCACACCTTCATGCCGCTGTTTGCAGTGCTGTGGCAGAGGTGATTCCAGCCCTCTGCTCATGCCATCGTTTTCCCTGCCAGGATGGAGTCTCCCCTCGAGTCCGTAAGCCAAATAAACCCATTCCTCTCCTCAGTGCTGTGGCAGAGGTGATGTCCAGCCCTCTGCTCATGCCATCGTTTTCCCTGCCAGGATGGAGCCTCCCCTTGAGTCCGTAAGCCAAATAAACCCATTCCTCCACAAGCCGCCTTTGCTTGGGTTCTATCTGAGCAGCAACAAGAAAGCTGACTACAACATTGCCCTAGTGAGGACCAGGCCACCACATCTAAACTATAGCAGAACTCTAGTTTATCCTTTTAGTAATTGAGTTCTTACGGATATTTTATCAATTCCTAGAAGCATTCATATTGTAATATTGAACTCATGATTTTGATGTCTTTATGCTTCAAGATTGTGGTTTTAAATTTACTACGTCCCCATCCTTTGTTCATCTATTTATACATCCATCTACCTATCTGTCAACTCTTTGCCATATATTCAAGAATTTGTCACCGTTTCTAGCATCATTCCCAGTGGATCAAATAAGTTTTGTTTTGTATTTGTCTTTCAAAATTCATTGAGGCTTTTATTTGCAGCTGAACTATGATATGTCCTAGAGATCACCCAATGGACAACTGAGGGGTTTGTTCAGCAGTTTTTCTATGTAGTCTTCTACAAATGTCTTTTAGGTCTAGTTGGTGGTGGTTCTGTTCTTTTTTATTGATCTGTGTGTATGCTTTGTTTTTGAAAATCATTTATTGATGTCTCCAAATAGTTCTTCTCACTTCAGTTCTTGACTGCATATATTATTTGACACATATATGCTTATAATTATTGTATCTGTTCAATGAATGGCACCTTTTATCAATATAGAATTGTCTTTGTCTTTTATAACATCATACTTTTTAAGTTTAAGACTTTAATGTGTGAGAGAAGGTTGTATGGAGAGGGGGAAAAGAGAAGTGGAGTGTACATGTACCAGGGAGAAAGCAAGAGGAAAGAGGAAGGGAGGGTATGTGGGTATAAGAACAGGGGCAGTAATGCCAAGAGCAGGGAAGAGGCTGTGGCAGCACTTGGCTGGTACTGTCTGACGGGAGCAGTCCTTTTACCTGTTGTGCTGTCCTGTTCAAGGCGGTGCACGCACTTGTTCACACTAGTTTATTTATTGTGAGTCTATTTGCATCTTCGGATCTCAAGTGGATCTCGTGGGAAATGTGGTGTTAGTGTTAGCAGCCCAGGTGGTCGTGGTGGAAGTAGTAGTAAGTCTTACACTCTTCCTTTTAATTGAAACCTTAAATTTTCTTACATTTAGTTACTAATAAGGAGGAATGTTGTTTTGCCATTTTGTTCTTGTTTTCCTATGTTCTTTATCCTCCCCCATTTTTCCAGTAATGCTTTTTGGGGTGTTGCTTTTTTTGTGTTTATTTGTTGTTTTCATTTCCTATGATGCAACTGTTTTATATTTATTAGTTTGATCACCATCAGTTTCTTGGTGATCTTAATGCTTATTTATAGAAGTTGTTCAAATATTATACATTCATTCATACTTTGTTGATCACTAACCTTTATTTACCATTTTAATACTTTGACTTAAATTTTGTTGGAAGTAAAGTGATTTTCATATCTTAAATACAATAACACTGACCTTGTATTTGCTTATAGAGCCTTGTGTCTACTGTTCTGAGATCATGTTCACTGTCCTTTTTTTCCACCCCAATAATCCTTTCAAAAACAACGTTCTATTTTCCTTGAAGGATGTGTACTGGTATTGAATTCGGTTGACTTTTGTTTCTAAGAGTATCTTAATTTCTTCCTCATTTCTGAGGGAGTTTATTGCAAGAAAGAAACTTCTTAGTTGATCAGCTTTTGCTTTCAATGCTTTGAATGTATCACAAATATGTGTGTAAATATGTCTTGTCCTACATGCTTTCCAATGAGAAATTAGCCGTTGTTCATAAATATCAATGTACTTTCTTGTGAGTAATCACTACTGTCCTGCTCTTTCAAGATTTTCCATTAGTTATGATGTATCTTGATAGAGCTTTCTATCATCTGTCATCTGTTCTCTATCATCCGTCTATCACCTGTCATCTTTCATCCATATATCTATCGCTGTCTCTTTCTCCTTTGAGACATGGTATCCTCTGTGTAACTCAAAGCTTACCTCCACCTCTCCATCCTTCTGCCTCTGCCTCCCAGTGCTGAGATTATGTGTGAACATGCCACACTTGGCTTGGCAAAGGTCTCTCTTTGATAGATGTCTCTTTAAGGTTTTTCTTCTCTTTCAATCATTCATCAAATTTGGGGAAATTCTGTCCATCACTTCTTCAGTTATTTTCATCTGTTCCTTCTACTTTTGAGACACCTGTCATTTACAGGTTGGTTGGCTTGATGGTGTTTTCTCGTCTCTGCTTACTTCCCCTGCTTTTTGATTGTGTTCCTTGGATGGAATGCCTTCAGCTGTCCTGTCTTTAAGCTCGCTAAAAAAATGCTCTGCCTGCTCTTTGAACCCTTAAAATTGGTGTTTCATTTTTGTTCTTCTTCAGTTTCAGATTATGTCCCTTTCCTTTATAATTTGCTATCCTTGTTTTGACCCCTTTTGTTTATTGCCCTTCTTTTTTTTTGTCCATGTTTTCTCTTTGCTCTTTGAGCAGGTGCACTTTTGTTTGTTTGTTTGTTTGTTTGTATGTTTTATGGTGCTAAGGACTGAACCCAGTTCCTAGCAGATGACAGAACAAGGCTGTACCACTGAGCTATAGCCCTAGCGGTGTCCGTTGTAAAAGCTTGTTCCAGGCTGTTTGTTCTTTGACTTAGCCATCTTTCCTCTTTTCTATATGCCTTATGATCACATCATTCCTGAAATGAAGTCTGTTTCTTACCTTGTCTTCAGCTTGGGTTTTAGCCGAGATATACATCCTTGAATGCCAGGAGCTGTAAAAAGCAGCATGCAGTAGAAAGGAACAACAAAATCTCCCATTGCTCCCCCTGGCCTTGCAGATTGGTCCTGTACTGCCCTGTGCCCTGTGGCTGTGAGCCAGGCTTGCATATTCTTCCACTTGGCTCTTTGCTCTCTCCTGCTATTTCTCTTAAGGATCTAATAGGAGTAAACATATTTCTCAATATCAAATGGCCCACTCTTTTAAAATGTAAAATATTTCCTGTGCATTTCTGTTTTGCAAGTGAGTTTTCATTATTTAAAATAATTTGAACTATTTAGAGAAATAAATATGGCTATTATTTAATCTTTAGAAAGTAAGTTAATAGAAAGTCATGATATTAATGAATATCTTGTATTGATTTTAGTGATTATCTTTCAGTATAATTGGAGACCCTGGAGCTTATGCTGGAATAACCAGCTTATGCAGGCTGGCTTGATTCCTAACTGGTACAGTACCTGCACTGGCTGTGTTGATAGATAACACGTCTTCATGCTTCATATTCGTGGTGTCACCCTGTGATGAGACTTTAGTCAAAGATGTTCTTTTACAAAACATATAAGATATATTAGATTTAAACATTTTGGTAGTGGAAGCTAATTTAGTTAAAGGCAAAAGCTTTCTGGTCCTTACTGAACTCCATAGCTTTGGTTTTATGTTAGTTTGACCAACTCATTCCCCTCATGCCTCACTGCTGAGGTTACACGTAGTCAATGACATGCTTCTAACAGTTCACAGCTAGACCTTCCCTTTGACTATGTAACGCTTTTCAGAATTGATGTGTAGTGCATGTGAGGCTTTCAGAGCCGGCAGGTTCCAGTGAACACTAAAGCCATGGGGGAGTGCCTGCACCCAGAAATAGTGTGGTGCTTCTGCCTGCTTTCACTGTTTTAAAATGTCTGCTTTCCACAAAAAGGCAGGTGTTTATGCAAAAATACTACATAAATCTATTGTAAGTCTTCATTTATGATTCCAACATTGGAGCAGTAGAGACAGTAAATGCTTTAGCTAAACATGATTTGATTACAGGTATCCTGAGTGTACATCTATTTAGAAATTTAAGTCACAGTCATATACTTTATTGGATTAATAGGTTAGATGTGTATGTGTTAGAAATTAGTATTAGAAAATACCAGGGTTTTGTATATGCATTGAAGCCCACACAACTACCAGCTTACTTTTTCTTTAAATTAGGTAATGTATTTTAAATTGTGAGTTATAAACTCGTGTTAAAAGTTTATCAGTTAATGAGAAATGAATAGTATGCAAATTTAAAACACTTATAGTTATAAATAGTGATGAGTTGTCTCTGGACATATAAACTATGCTGTGTAGGATTATCCTGTGTGGTAACATTGAATATTTAGACTATAGCATTGTATGTAACTTATACATATATTTAAAATACAGAAACTAAATACACATATTTAGATAATTTTGTTCATTAATTTACATAAGATGTTGAAATACTTTAAAATCAAAATTGTATTCTAAAAACTGACTATTGTTTAGTTACTTTACTTTTCAAGCAAATGAAGGAAATCTATTATCTTAATACATTTAGGCATTTGTGCCTCATATCATTTAAAGGTCTTTATGTAAGATGACTTTAATGTAAATGTATGATTGAAACCATTTATGGTACCTGACCACTTAGTTCACAGATAGACTAGCAAGGGAAAGCATGATACTAAACTCTCTTGCACCCTCTGTTGTTATTTTGGGGGAAAGCTGCACATATGTTCCCATGATTGCATTGTCCTTACCTCCCTGATGAAATTAACACTGAGTTTATTATACTTAGATGAAAGCAGATCAGTGTTCAAGCAAGGTGTGTAGGCTGGGTGTTCTCTCCTGCCACAGATGTGTGTTTATCGGGTGACGGTTTGCTTCCTCCTGCTTGTCGATTTCAGCTCCACGAAATGTTGTATGCAAGCAAATGTTTCCACGGGCTTTCCCAGAATTGCAGATTCTGTCTGTTCCTTTGTCAGTTTTCTTCCAAACGTCCATAGTAAAATTAAGAATTTATAACAGTAAGGAGCAGATGTTTTCATAAACATATGCTATGATTAATTTCAGTTAGCGAACAGAAAGCACAAAGCAGCTTCCCACTTCCAAACTCTATTGCCTTTTCCTGCATAACTCTAAACCTGCGTAACTCTAAAATTCCTAGTGAGACAGTTGAACTCTTTATTTGGTATGTTTTTGAGGAAAACTACTATTCCCCTTGTTTTTGCACATTAAAATTATATTCAATGTGGTAGGTTTATTTGGTGACAGCCACAAACTGAGTATTTTAATTTTGTAATATCTTGTTGTAGTAAGCCTGGATATTTAAAGGAACAAATTTTATTTGAAGGATATATATTTGATCTGATTTTTTAAAAAAAACAGCTTAAAGAAATAAGTGTTCTAGTGATGAGATTTTGTGTATTTGGACTGGCATATTTTAGTTTTAAGGAGAAAGAAAGCTCTCATTTCACATGTATAATATATACTGCCTTTTCTATGCGGATTGTGGAAGGCTACCCAGAAAGTGTTTGCACGCTGTTAAATAACATGCATGATAGGAAATTTCGGTCCAGCAAGGCAGAGGCTGTTTGTCCTTAAAACTTCCACTGAATTTTATTGATTTTTTTGTTTTGTTTTTGTTTTTGCTTTTTTGTTGATTTTTAAAGAAAAGAATATATATGTATAATTTAACCTTATCCATGTTCTAAAACAATTAACACTATATGCATAGCTAGGTTAATCTTAAACATTTTTTGAATTATTTTCTTTAATAAGTTAACAACATTTTTGAGTGCTATGATCTCATTTAGGATTTGAACACACACACACACACACACACACACACACACACAAAAGCATCAGAGGTCTACTTTGAAGGAAAAATCAAATTAAAAGTTGAGGAAAGGGCTGCACCCAGTGTTCATCCCTCTAAGCATGTCCGGTCACATCTGCTCAGACCACAGGGAGATTTAGTATCCTTGACTGATCTCTCACCAATAAAGCCAGTAGAAAATAAGTAGCAATCGTTAAAACTGCATTTGAGCTTTCAGTGACCACTGAATGTGTG
This sequence comes from Zapus hudsonius, assembly GCA_004024765.1. Lineage (NCBI taxonomy): Eukaryota > Metazoa > Chordata > Mammalia > Rodentia > Dipodidae > Zapus > Zapus hudsonius. The sequence continues at coordinate 17,028 of PVHP010007423.1, read as the reverse complement.
ACGTGATTATACAAGTGTTGTGCCTTAATAAAAGTCAATAATTAAAAACAATCTGAATTTTACAATGGAACTCTAGTTACAGTTAGAAATCTGCAGGACACCTTGATGATCTCTGGCACCTCACATTGTCCATGTAGATCAAAAGTGTACCATTGGACACATCTGTCATTTAGTGAACTTTAAATATTTTAAATTGATGATTGAAAGTTACACTGCAGGGATTATAAGGATATGATTTAATTGTATTCTAGCCTTTTAATTTGCTTTCAAGAAAAATTTTATTAAATAAATATATATTATTAATTAAATTTATTTAATGGTGTGCTGTAGTTTTATTAAAACTCGATTTTGAAGCATATATTGAAAGAATTAAACCAAAAAATTCTTCTATAAGAATATTTTTACACTGTTATTCCTAAGCATTTTTTTTATTTTAGTAAATTAGTTTTGTTCTGTAACATTTAAACTGATACATGTGGATTTGTTCTAGATTAGATTTTGCGAATAGTTTTTCCAGAGAAAATTTTTTTATTAATGCTAGTATTGTAGGTGACACAAATACCTGTTAGAGGTGTTTTTACAGTTTAAAGGGATAATGTTTTAGCAGGTAAAGCAAAGCTTTTGGAAACCTTGAACGTGTGCTATGAAGTTCATTAATGTGCACTCTTCACCACCACCTCCCAGGCTGCAGTCTCTCCTGCCTGTTTGCTTTGGAGAAGAGTAGAGTAGCTTTCAGGTCTGCTCTCTGTCCATTCATTTCTTTGGCTGTGCCAGTGGTCAGAATGGGTGATCTGGTCACTAACAAAAAAGTGTTCTTTTGCTTTAAACATTGCCATGTAATGAAATGGCTCATGAGTTTTCTTTTTTCTCTGATTCATAAGAAGCTGTACAGTACATTATCCATCCTGTTAACAGTCACTTAGGAAGTACTACTGAAAACATGAGATTTGCCTAAAAGGCCAAGGACGAAAGATAATTTAGGAGATATGTGAATTTTACTTTTTTAATATGATACTGTGTAGAGTGGTCACACAGTATTTTTCCATTGAATGTTCAGTTTTGTAATTTCCTTTACTTAAGTGTTTTAATTTTTTCTAGGAGATTCAAATAAGAACGGAAGTGCAAGTTTTACCTTGGACTCTGAGGGGACTTTCAATTCATATAGGTAGGTAATAATTACACGAGTACATAATTTTACAAAATAATATAGAAGACACATAATTTATGCAATTAAGTTCTTAGAATAGTAGGGAATTGCTACCTGTGCTTTAAAAATAGGTCATATATATAAACAACGTTTTGCCATGTGCCTGTCTGCAGGCTTACTGAGTAACAGGAATGTAGCACCCGTGTTCTTAACAGTGCGCTCTACTTTCCTGAAAGCTGCATTGTGAAGTACGTACATATTGACAAGTTGAGCCACCGACTTTCCTCATGTGAGGGTGCCTCCGTGCTCTCCAGGGCACAGTGCATTCTGCAGTAGAGCACTGGGATCCGTATGCGCGGAGTGTTCAGCTGCTTCACAGTGCCTTTTGTCTTTTTACTTCTTTGGCATCGCTGTTGCGGAATTTAAGGCCTTCTTTTGTTAAAAACAAACAAACATACTGCTCAGGAGTGCCTAGGACTGCACTGTAGTTCTGGTTGGATTAAGTACTGTTTGCTCATATTTTTGAAGCTCATTAACAAACAGGACTGTTACATATCAATTATTAATCTTTTAAAAATGAGCACACTAGTTAACATATTTTATCTTACACTGTTGTTTGTGGTCTCCTCCTGACTTGGGCTTTGGTTAAGTTAATGTTAATTAATGTTCCTTAATATCATGGAAACCTGGGAAGAAGAAAGATGAAATGATTTTTGTATAATGAATAAAAATATTCTAATAAGAATGTACTTGTTTTCTTTTAGAGAAAAAACCCTGCATTTCCAATACTAGTATATTTGAGCATTATAAACAGCAATGCAGATTATTGAAGAAATACTATACTTGGAGTACATTGTCCTTATGGTTAATTAGTTCTATAAATACATGCAAGACTATTGGACTCATGAAAACTCTTTGACTATCAGACTCCTTTCATATAATAAATATGGGAGTCCTCCTTAGATTGTTTATACACGCTTGCTCGGTTTGCTGAAGTGGATGGACACTGTCATTTGTTTCGTCAGATGCCCCATGGGCTTTCAACATCTAGGAAAGACCCTTTTATACAGGAGGCACTTAATAAGAGTAACAAGGAGTAATTAGAAAAGTTTTTACAATTCGTTTATGAATTCCAGAAACGAGTTGGGAATTGTAGTACTAGACACCCTTGTTTTCTGCCAGCTGAGTCTGTATAAACAGTAGTTGTTGAGGTGCGCTACTGCCACCATGCTTCCACCGTGCCCACCCTCCTAGTCCTGAAGTGTGGTGTGAAGCTTGAAATGTGCCACAACAGCAGGTGGAATCTCGTTGGAACATGGCACCTCTGATCACAACAACTAGAAAGATGAAGATAAGACGTAGTGAAGTAACTAGTCATATTTGGCATGTAACTGAGGAATGTCAACATACTTTATAAGACATTTATTGTTTAAGTATCATTATTAAGTGCAAATGCAGCAAAAAAAATTAACAAGGAAAAAAGATTTTAAAGGAAGAAAATTTCCTTTGTATGTGTATATCATTTGTTGATGAATCTGCTTTACATTTACATTCTTAGTTTAATTAGAGTAAACATAACATAAAGAAGTGCGTTTTAAAATGAAGACATTGCATTATCTTTTATTTTGTCCTTGAGTAGTTAGAAGATTAAAATATCTTATGATTGAATGATAATTGTATTTTCTTATTTCAGCTTCACACAATAAATACTATTGTTGCTAACTAAGTATCTTTCATCAATGGCTGCCACTGTTATAATGCCTGGGTATTAATTTGTTATTTTAATTTAAAAAGTAGGATAAGAAGCTCAGGTAGTACAGTATGTGAAAGCAGGTCAATACTGCTGGGCAACAGTTATATAGTCTGTATGGTAGTTGGAATGTGTGGCCCCACAGACTCGCTTCCTACTTGAGCCCCTAGCCGGCAGATCCCTGCTGTAGAAGGGATGTCACTGGTGGTGAATCCTAGAGCCCAGCCCAGGTGTGTTTAGGGGCAGATCTGAGTCCAGCTCTTGTAGGTGTGTTCATAGCAGTTGGAGCTCTGGTAGTTCATGCTTGCTGATGTTGGTGATATCTCTCTGCTTGGATCTGTGGAAGTAAACAGCTTCTTTCACCATTGCTAGAACTTCCCCTGGATTTTGTAAGCCTGAAATAAACCCCTTCCTCCTATAAGCTGTCTCTGGTTGAAGTTTGTCACAGCAACGTGGAGCTGACTGCAACAGTATATAAGATGGGAAATGAGGATTATCTACCTGTGGGTGAAAGCCCTTAAAATGCAATTAGCTTCTTTGTAAATTTGACACTTGTATTAAATGTATAATTCTTACAAATAAATTTTAGGGTATTTTTTATGCTGTCTAGCTGATAGGACCTAGAAATTATTGCAGAATTGTATTACAGTGGCAGCAGAATCATCAGCAAAATTGATTTTGATGAACATAAATTCTTCTTGTAATCATTATAGATCTTTCATACTAATTAAGTATAGGTTATTAGAAAATGTACATCTTTCAGCCCTCAAAACACCTTTTGTGTAACAAATTTACCTCTGTATTATTTAAAGTGCCCAAGAAATCCTGATCTTTATGGTTAATAAACTTGGGCCTTATCCTAACACATGCATCCTCCAGTTGTATACCAGGACCCAGGGTAAACAGTAGCTCTAATTTCACCTATGGAATGGGTATCTAATTTCTGTCCCGCCTATTTCCCACAGCATTCTGAAAGACTGCAATAGCATGAAGAACATTGGAGCTTGGGAAAAGCCAAAGGCAAAGCCATGGTCATAGCCTGTAAGCTCTGTTGCTATGGGTGGCATGTGTTCCCTTTTGTAGCACCTACTAAGCTTGTATTCACTTCTCAATTTACTTTTAAATTCATCACCTAAATCTTTTTCTTTAATTGTCAACCCGAGGCTTTGCAAACACTTTACAAGTACTCTACAATAACTGAACTACCTCCCTTTCCCTCTTGTTCCTTTTCTTCTGAGTCAGGGTCTCACTAAGGTGGCCCATCTGGCCTGGAACTGACTCTAGCCTAGTTGGACTTTGGACTGTGTTCTTCCTCATTACTGGCTTGGCCCACCTGCTCTGCCCGGGTTCTCTTAGTAGCTCTCTTGTACTATTATTTCAAATTGCCAAGGTCCATATTCTGTGGTCATGTAGGTTTGCTTTCAAAGGTCATTCCTAAACACAGAGTGCTGGTCAGAATGTTGATTCCACATCTTCACTTGAGTTTTCTTACCTTTGAAGTGAGCATGCTGAGATGCAGTTGTCATGTGGAGTGAGATGGGCTGGTTCAGCTGCTTTCTGTGTGGTCACCACCATCCTGTCTGTTCTTAGAAAGGAGCCTTAAGAAGAAGCTTGACATGAGGCCTTGAAGAGTGAGTGTCTCTAAGAGAGCTGCTTTGGTCTAACAACATGCACTCCTGTTAAAGGGGGGGGGGGCTGTTGCACGACTGAAAATCAGGGATGGACATCTGGAACTTGAGCAAGTCAGTTTTGAGATTTAAATTCAGCAGGCCCAAACTGCAGCCTTATGGCCTGTGGGCTGTGGACAGGCTTCGGCAGCCTAGGAGGCCCTGTGTGATGTCTCTTCAGCTGCACTTACCTCGAAGGAGACCAGTGTGACTATTATATGATGCCTGAGCCACAGAGCAGATCTTATTTTAGCTATTTTGGCTAAAGGTTGATTGCATATCAACTTTTTTTTATACCCACTGATTTGCTGATGACGTGTTAAACTGGAAATTTTCTGAGAATTCAAAAGACAATATTGGTTTTATGGAATGTATTTTGTACTTTTTACACACCAATTTTAATATCTTCTGTCAGACGTTGAACTTTGTTTACTTTCTACATAGTGGTTGACATGGACCTGTGCAGGTAAGCATGGAGAGACCAATGTGCAGGTCACTGACATACGAGGGTGTGCAGCAGGGCCACCAGCCAGAAGGAATGCTCTCTATCAGCCCCTTACCAAGGGCAGCTGACCTTCTCCTCACTGAGAGGCCAGCCCCTTGCCAGCACATATGACTACAGACTATTACATTAATCTGTTTAGCTGTAGTACCAGCTGCTTGCATGTTTTTAATTATCTTATTAGATGTTATAACAGTGACCTAGGAAATAAATTGAAGGTGAAAATTTTTTAAACCTTTATTAACCTATGTTTCAAAATATCTTCTTCATCAAATTATAACTTATACAAAAGTTCATAGGAAATCTGTATGGTATTTAAATCAAATTGGTGCTTTATTCAGATTTTTGAGGTATAATGTCAGAATTCCCAATATAGAAAATAAATTCATTTTGCCTCACTTATTGATGACTTAGGTTGTGTTTATGTAACCACAAATCCATGGTGCATTTGGGTTGCTAGTCAATTTAGTTAGAGAAAACTCCAGACCAGTTTTTTGGCATTCTCTTGGAAACTCAAAGTATTGCTTAATCTTGGCATGGCATAAATGGCTTAGGATAGAATGTTCATTATTGTTGCTTGTCTTAAAATAAATTTGTGCACTATATTTTCATATAGTAGTAAATCATAAAGTTTAATTTTTTATTTTATTTTATTTCATGAGTGTATTTTCCCAATCTGTGCATTTAAGAGAGATGTACTTTTTTCTGGATTTTGACCACTGGATATTTCCCAATAATAACCTTTAAGTATTAAATTGACTTTAATGCACACACAAAATGGTAAAACCAATATTTGATCAGTTACAAGTCATATTCACTCATCAGAAGAGTACAATAACTGCTGGGCATTGTGGCGCACACCTTTAATCTCAGCACTCAGGAGGCAAAGGTAGGAGAATCGCCATGAGTTCAAGACCACCCTGAGACTACATAGTGAATTCCAGGTCAGCCTGGGCTAGAGTGAGACCCTACCTAAGAAGAGTACAATAACTTAGTGGGGAACCCTGGTACTAAATTACAAAATGAAAGTTACTTGGATGAAAGATTGCAAAATCCTGTGTGCATCTTTTTATTATTAAATTTATAACTGGGATAGTGGGATCAACACTTAAAACTTGTATGAAAATGAATACTTGTAAAGCTCATATTATTAGCCTTTTTTCTTATTTTGGTTGTTGTGTTTTGTTGTTGTTGTTGTTGTTGTTGTTGTTGTTGTTGTTTTTGTCGTCATGTTGGAACTCAGACAAGCCTTAAACTCTCCATCCTCCTGCTGTTGCCTCCCGAATGCTAGGGTTTTTTTTTTATATGTGTACTCCATACACAGCTACATTATGAGGTTCATTATTATTCATCAAGAAACATACTCATGCTTCATGTGTTCTTTTCCTTCTAAAGAAATGTCCTATTTACATTCCAAAAATGTAAAAATTGAAGCAACAAAGGAAACTTTTCCCTTCGTCCTTTTAGGAAAGTCGTGCTGCTCTGCTTCCCTGTTGCTGAGCAGTACTTCAGGGATGCTTTTCCTGCTGAGCTAGCTCACCCAGCCCAGAGTTACTGCAGGTTTCCTTTTGTGAACCAGGAAAGGAATCCATTCATTTGAAGTAGTAAGTTAAAAAAACCAAGATGAAAACTTCATTGTGAACCGGGTGTGGTGGCACACACCTTTAATCCCAACACTGAGGAGGCAGAGGTAGGAGGATTGCCATGGGTTCGAGACTGCCCTGAAACTACAGAGTGAATTCCAGGTACCTCAAAAAGAAAAAAAAAATCACTGTAAAGAGTTTGCGCACCTTATGTATTGTTGGGGTTACCTTCATGTTTGTCGCAGTCAGCTTCTGCTGGAAATGTAGCGGGCTGAGTTGAGAATTTAGATAATGCCCAGCAAAAATTCCAATGCACCCCAAAATTTAAGGAGTACCTGAATTCTTGTCTACAAAGTTAAAGAATTAAAATCACAGACAACCAGATATTAAGGTATAGTGGGAGACTTTATTTAAGGGAACTTGGGGAGTTACAGAGTTCTCCAGCCACCAGTGTGGGGAGAACACATGGGAGAGGCTTTAATAGAATGTATGCTGTTCAGCTAAACAAGGAGGAAGGGAAAAGATCATGAGAAGGAAAGATTCAGGTGGTAGAGAAACCCAGCCCCTTACCACAGTCTCCCTCCTCCCCTTTCCTGCTGTCCCCTGTTGTCCCTGCACTCATTGTCTTCCCCACCCCACCTGTAACATCTCTTTCCTCAAGTTGCACGACCCCTTCCAGTGTCCTGGCCTTTACTCCGACCTAGACACATGCAGAAGTAGAAGGTCGAATCCACATGAGAGAGAATATATGCTTTCAGTCTTTCTAAGCCTGGGTTACCTCACTTAATGTTTTCTACTTCCATCCATTTTTTCTGAACTTTTCAAAACTTTATATTGTCGATATTTTTCTGGAGACAGGGTCTTGCTATGTAACCTTATTACTAGATTATAACCCATTATGTAGACAAGGCTGTTCTCCAACTTGTAGTGATCTTCCTTTCTCTAGATATCTTTTTTTTATTTATTCATTTTTCAAGTAGAGAGAATACAGAGAGAGATAAGAGAGAGAGATAGAGAGAGCACCAGAGCCACCACCTTGTGGGTCTGGCTTATGTGGGTCCTGGGGAATTGAACCGGGAGCCTTAGGCACTGGAGGCAAGTGCCACTGCTGAGCCATCTCTCCAGCCCTCTAGATATCTTATTATCTTATGTTAGAAATATAAAATAATACATAGTATTACTAGTCAGTATTTGTGCTTGCCTTTAACATATTCTCTCTCTGAAGTAATTATTGATTACTTTGGGCTCTGAAAATGTTTGTTTTTTTTCTTTGTTAAAAAATGTAACTGATTTGTTTGCATTTGTAGGCTTCAGTTAACTGCTCACACGGTTTGAGGGGGGAAACCCCACAATTTTTGAGATTTTTTTTTTTCTTCAGAAATCTCTTTAAGCCATGTTGGTTAATAACCAAGCTTTAGGAGAAGAATGTTTCAGATTGGTTTGCTTACATGGCCAACTGTAAGCTCCAGTATGTGCAAGGCTATGCGAATGTTTGTCTTTGAAAAGACAGGCCTAGAAAAAGCTGTCCTGAACCCCTCAGATCTGAGCATCCCTCCTCTTGAACATGCAGCACACTTGAAACCCCTCACCATCAGCTCCATGAGTCACTATAATGATGTTGCTCTCATGGTTATTGTGGCTTGAAATTTTTTTGCTAATTTGAAAAGTGTCTTACTGGAACTATAATTTGAGAAAATAATGCATAAAGTAACTGTTTAAAAGTAGAGCTATAAATCTTTTAAAATTTATAGAGAACATTCTTAAATGTATTTACTTATAGTCTTAATTAGTCTTACGTCACATGTGGTCTGCAGCCTTTTTTTTTTTTTTTTTTTTTTTTGGTGGGGAGGGGTGAGAGTAGGGTCTCACTCTAGCCCAGGTTGATCTAGAATTCACACTGTAGTCTCAGGCTGGCCTCCTCTCTCTGCTTCCCAAGTGCTGGGATTAAAGGGGTGTGCCACCACGCCTGGCACTCCAATTCTTTATTTAGTGGACAATTTCTAATCCACAAAGATAAGCTTTAAGGGAAAATTTTTCTTGTACCATTTTAGGAGAGCCTTGTATTTAATTTTCTTACCTTTGTGGCAAAGTGGCCATGGTCTGTAGTGATGGAGCTGGAGATTAGAATTTAGATAATACCCAGAAAATTCCAGTGCACCTCAGAACTTAAGGGGAGTACCTGAGTTCTTGTGTATAAAGTTAAATAATTAAAATTATAGACCACCAGAGGATAAGGTAGAGTGGGAGACTTTATTTAAAGGAAAATGGGAAGTTACAGAGATCTCCAGCCACCAGTGTGGAGAGAGCATGTGGGAGAAACAAAACAAACAAAAAACACCCTAAAAACAAAATTAGAAATATGAAGATCAAGTATCTAGAATAACAAAAGTAGCCAGCTACAAAGAGGAAATGTGCGTTTCAAAGATAGCCTAGCATGATGTCGACATAGTTATCTAATCTTAGTTCCATGGTTCTAGGTGAGTGCTCTGAGGCAGATACAGGAGTTAAGTTTGCTTGGCTCTCACAACCTGTAGTCCAGCCTACCTCATCCAAATGCCACATCCAAGTCTTTCAGTCTTTTAGAAATAAAGAGTAATAGTTATATACTGTTAATTATTTATTTTTAATATGTTTCTCCTGAACAGCAAAGTCCTGTGCTAGAACTTGACCTTGAAAGCATAGAAATTGTTTATTTTTGGAGTTTTCCATTCATCACTTTCAAACTGCTAAGTGACTGCTGAAACTACCAGGAAGGGAGGTGGGGCTGTCGCGTAACATACATGAGCAGGTAGTCGTTACCAGATAGAAATCTATTAACCATGCATTGTAGAACTCTAAGGTGGTAATCTTAATATAGAAACAAAAAACTTCATAGTTTCCATACCAGAAAAAAATGATTTGTGTTGGGAATATTTTGGTACTGTCAACAGTTTTGTATTTTAAAAAAAAATAGTTACTTATACAGTATATATTACATCATGCCAGATAAATGAAATATACTTATGTGTGACTTTGAAAATGAGTAGTTTTTCTTTGTAATTATACTACATGCACATTTTAATTTTGAAAATCTACAATCTAAACTGTTCCCGATCTGAAACTTGTTTGGCCATTAACCACACCAAAATGTTTTGGACCAGGATGCTTGCACAACAGTAATGCCTGTGCCATTTGCCAGAAATTTGAAAAGCTATACAACCTGAAGTGCTTCTGCCCACCCCAAGCATTTCATCTTTTTAAATAAATTTCTATTTCTATTTTATTTTTTACATTTACATACATGTATATAATGTATTTTGATTATATTCACTCCCACTACCCTGGCTTTTTATTTTTAATTAGTATACAGAGTTTTAGGTATTATTATGGCATTTTCAAATACAATTTGTTTTAGTTCATTCTTTCCCTCTACTCATCTGCCTGATCTACCTCTCCCTATTCACCCCAAGCTTTTCAGATCAAAGACCCTCAATCTGAGTGAGCTTTAGTAACCTTGGGTGGGGTGTTTCTTCCCTTTTCAGAAACCCACATCAAATTGTTTCCATAGATATAGTAAACTACATCACTGGTCTTATACTAATGATCATTTTACCACCTGACCCATGCATCTGTATATACAGCTGTACTTTCTTGCTTCTTTTATAAAGGTGTTACTGAATATAGTTTTGTAAGGCTTATGACCTGAGCCTTAGGTCTAGTTCTTTTCAGTGTTTTGGTAACTAATGGGAAATACACTGAAATCTATTCTGATTTTTCTCTTCTCTCCTTCACATGCGTGTATTGAAGAGATGAGGGAGAGGAGGAGCTCATCCATAGGGTCAGATGAGCAAGGAAGAACAGGGAAAGCTTGCTTTCTCTCTGGTCATTCTTATTAGGACAGTTGTATACTGTGCTGCACACCTCTCACAATTACCTTATGGATTTGACCTCTAGTATTTAATTTTTAATGTTTGTTTTCTTTCTCCAGCTATACTATAAGTAGGTGCCACGTGTGTTTTTGTCTTGCTACTCCTTGAACCTTCTTGGCTGCTTGAATAACTGAATGTATATACATCCTTAAAGCACTGGGCATGGCTGTCCACTAGCCACAGAAAGCTTTAAATGAATGAAAATTAAATGTGACATTCTCCACGTGTGCTAGCCATAGTTCAACAGCTTTGCTGTGTGTAACCAGTGATTACCATCCTGGAAATGAGCTGTAGAACATTCTAGCACCTCAGAAGGCTTCACTGGAAAGGGCTCATCTCCATCCATTTTCATCTTCTCAAGAATGTACTTCAATCATACATGTCTCTCTACTTATGGAATGCCTATAAATCAGCCCACTCCTGGAAAACATGCACGTTTGAAATTGGACATCTGTCTCAAAATTCCTGGAAAATAATGTGCCCTTGATTCTATAAGTGTTTCCTTTGTAGTATTGCCTTAAATTCTAGTACATATGGCAAGTCCCATCCTCCCATCCCATCCTGCCTCCTTTTCTCTCTTTTCTTATTTTTAAGACAGAATTTCACTAGAATTTTGCACATTGTGAACTCACAGTTTTTCTAACCTCAGTCTCCTGATTATCTGGGATTACAGGTCTGTAGCCACCATGTGTGGCTTTCTTTATAAAAACCAAATACTCAGTTTATAATAGACAGACAGCTTTTCCTGTGGAAGTCTCTCACATCAGGGGATTTCTCCTCACTGACCACTCCAGGTCCAGTCACAGATCCTCTGATATGAGATCCTTTTATTTATTCAGATGTGTGTACACGCATGCATCCATGCATGCCAGAGTCTCTTACCACTGAAGACGCATGCCAGACGCCTACACCATTTTTTGCATCTGGCTTTATGTGGGTGCTGAGGAATTGAATCCAGGCTGGCAGGCTTTGAAAGCAAGTGAATTTTAACTGCAGAGCCATCTCCCTAGCCCCTCTCATCTCATTTCTGAATGCTGAACTTGTGATTAGTAACATAATGAATGACCTTTGCTATATGTTCATTTTTTTGTAAAAATTAGAGCATTTTTATTTTTATTATTTGATTGAGAAGGGAGTGTTTGTGAGTATGGGCACACCAAGGCCTCTTGCCATTGCAGAGGAACTCTAGACTTACTTTACATGAGTACTGGCTCGTTGAATCCAGCACATTCAAGCATTTTTAATGAAATTGAAAAGCTTGAGGGGACAGACAGATGAGGGTGGGTGAGGGGGCCAAGGCAAAGTATGTTTGAAAATGTTATGAGGAAGCCTTTTACTTTGTAAGCTAAATAAACAAGCTAATAAAGTTCATAATGCTAAAAACACACAAGGAAAGAAAGTTGTGGTGTAGCTTGTTTTGAAAAGTATCCTTTCCTAAAAGTATTATTGTTTGAATTTGATATTGTAATATGACCCTCCATTTAGGGGTTCTTGAATACAGGGAGACTTTTTTATTGTAAAAAAGTGGCATCACATATATCATCTCTTAACTGTTTTTAACTCCATTCTGTGTGTTCTCTCAGATATTAAGGTGGGTGGGAGCTCAAGATCTCCCCAATTGGCATTTAGTTCAAACCTGAATGAGAAAGAACAGCACTTAAAACTTCTATCTGCAAACCTCCATGCAGTGAACCAGTCTCGCCTTTGTTTCAGGGAAAGCTCATCATATGAGAATGCGTTTTACCTCGATGTGTTAAGACATCCATTTTCAGTGTGCAGCTAATTGTGCATTCTGTTTTCATATGTATTTATATATGTATAAGTGATAGGCCTTGATGCTTCATTATGGAGGGGAAAAATGCTTTAAATAAAAGTAAGTTTTAAAAAATTCCTGATACAGGAAGCAAAAAAAGCCAGTACAGTTTCTAATTGCCTTTTAGAGACTCTGAGTTCCCTCATTACCTGTGATTTAAGCTAAAAATGAGGTAATTATAGATAACATCAGTGTTTATCTGGTTGATCTTGGCACCTGCAGTCCTAATGTTGTAGCTCACCCATATCTGGTGCCACACTTTACAGTCTGCTGCTGACATATCTAATTCACACTTCTCAGATTCCCATTGATTTCAAGCTAGATGTTCCTTGTTCTCTTTGAATAGTATTTTTTAATCATGCCTTTAAAAGGTATTACATAAAATATTGGGATTATAGTGCACTTCTTTTATGGTAGAAATCTTCAATATATTTTTGTATAGACTCAAAAGTGATAGTAAATTTGCTGTTCTCCCTTGGCATTTAATAAAGAAATGTGATCATAATTAACCAGATAATTTTTTGAGTTTCAGCATCTACTTAGCAGTATAAAATGGGGGTGAATGTTTTTTGTGAAGTTCTGCTGTCTTGGTGGTTCTTTGGTTTTGTATACTCAAGGCTGAGGCCTGTGCTTGAACCCTGCTCACGTGTTGCCTTCATCCTGCTCTGCCTTTCTGGTTCCATCATCTTTGTCTTGATATCTAAGAGGAGGAGAGTTGACTGGCCATCCTTAGCCCCATGGCCATCTCTGACACCTTCTTCTGTCACTCTGCAGTCGCCCCACAGATCCAGAAGCCAGAGAAGGTACAACTCCCTTCCTTCTTCCACTTTCTGTGACCTCTGCCCAAACTAGCATTGGAGATCACAGTGCTCCATCCTGTGTGGTTCTCTGCATTCTTTCCCCTTACTAGAGTTATCTGGGTTTCGTTCATGGGTTTCTACCTGTTTATTTTTTTTTCTTTAATTATGTTATTTGAGTTTCTCATGTTATCACCATAGAGACAGTGTTCCCTGACCAAATGATAACTGAAAGTGGTATAGATACTATCATATGAAGCATACAGTATGTCTAGAGCGTATAGACTATGTTCTCTAGTATAGCACACCGTGGAGCCCTAATTCAGAATTTTCCAGACCTAAGTTAGCATATAATTATCTACCATTTAAGTTACAAAAGTATTAAACAATTATATTCTAACTAGTTTCATATCAATTTTATGTTTATATTTTGGGAAACTATATTAAAATACATTATTAAAAATATCTGTCTTTATTTATTGCATATTCAAATAGATTTCCACGCCAAAAAAATAAAATTACCATTGTAGTAGGTTTACTGAAATAGATCTTATGAGATGAAAGGCATCAGTTGCTACTGAAAAGTTGATTTTTATATTTTTGGGAAACTATTGCTACACAGTCACAATAATCTCTTCTGAGCAGCAGATGTGTGTTAGTCTCCCATATTGCTCAGCATGGGGCTTGCTTCCAAGGCAGCCAGTACAGGTACAGCAACATTGCAGGATCCCTGGGGATCCTGGCTTTCAGGGTCCCAGTGTCTGCCTGGTAGAGTAAGGTGCCAGTAGGTGGCACTGGTGCTTTTTAGAAGGGAGTATTTAGAGGATTATGTCCTTTCCCTTTGAGGACCTTGACACCAGGTTGCTCCCTGCTCGCGGTGTAGTACTTAATGTTTCTTTTCAGTCTGCTTGTTAGACACTGATCTCTATATGCTTACACTCACTATCATAAAACCAAAAGGCTGAGGAGGAGCATATAGCACCCTACCTCTAACCCACCTTGGTGACCCAGGCCATCTCTGCCCCTGCTATCTGGCACATCCTTTGCCCCTTTAGATTACTTGTCTTCCATGTGATTCTAGAGGGTTGCTATTCCTGATTCCATTGCAAGAGAAAAATCTCTTGGCCACCATTGAAATTTTCTAAACCTTTGTTTCATCATCTGTAATGAGGGGTTAATGATATACACCCCAAATAGAGTAGTTGTTGTAGAGATTAGAAGTTATTTTGCCACATTGTTTAAGTTAGAATGGCATATAAGCGTTTAATGGCATTGTTGCCAAGTTTTTTTCTATTCAGGTGCACATCTTACAAGTGTATGTTAAATAGGGCAAGACAACATTTGGTGACTACCTTCTCTGTGTTCTACAAGTTAAACTGGAAACGGCCACCAACTTCTTGACATTCCCTGTTGTCCTGTGTCTTCCTCCTTCCTGTGCCAGGAACAGGGGCATCGTTTGTACCTGTGGTCACTAAAGACTCTCCACTTGGTTCCAGCTCCCCAGGAAGCACTGACCACTGGGACATTGTGCCCTCTCAGGCCTCTAACCTCTCTTAGCTCCATTCCTGGTAGTAGAACTTCAGTGGCTATTGTATTACAGTTACGTTATATGCCAAGTTTCAATTGTAACATGTCATTTCTCTCCAACCAGAGAGCTCTGCGCCAACCCTGTGTGTCATTGATGGTGTGTACATCCATCTGTCCACTCCTTGAACTTCACACTCTACATGCAAATGTCTGCATGAGTGCTGAGCACATGGGGGGGCACTTTATAAATATGTATTATTCTATGTCAGTTTACTGGTGAAGCACTCGAGGAGAAGGACAATTAATAGGTTATCATGTAGCCGTTGTGTACCTGCCATTAGAGCTCTCATCATTTTGAGATGTTACATGTTAATTAGAGCGCTAAGTATCAATTTAAATGACTAAATTTCAGAGCTAATGTTACTAAATCCCATGCCTCAGTCTTCTTTTCTCAGTACCAACCCTGTAATCAAGGATCAGGGCCTCAGTTAAGCTAACAAATAATTATCCTTCATTACATAAGTAGCACGGAACTTGACCTTCAAAGCCTGCGTCTCTTAACAGGATGGCAGTGAGTCTAGCCACCAGCCGTGCTTCCCTTGTGGTGGGTTCTTGGTGCCTGTGCACGGGAGCTGATTGTGGAACAGACTGGCTCTAGGCGTCAGTGGTTCATACTGCCTTCTCTTATCTGGACTTGTTGGTGGCTTTGCACTATGCAAGTGCTTGTTTTCCAATGAATGATAGTTATTTTTGGTTCAAAATACATTTGAAACCTGTGCTTTCTGTTCATAGATCACAAGTTATTTAAACACATTTATGCTTCTGAGATTTATGCATCTAATGTACTTGGGCACTTGCTAAACTCATTTTGGGAGTACTACTAGAAACCGGATACTTGAACAATAAGAGCTATGGAAATATGTGTGAAACTGCTTGGAAATCGAAAATACTTTAAATGTTAGCTATTTCAAATGCGTTAAAAAGGTAAAATTTCAAATAAATAATTCTGGGGGAAGGGGGCAAAAATTACATAAGAAAGCAGTGTTAAATGCAGCAAGAGGAAACAATGTTATATCTAAACTTTGTCCAAATTATAAAGCCTCCTTGTGTTGAAAGCCAAGCTATTTGGGTACTAAAATGTCTGACAAAGGTATCATGGCATTTGGCACACGAAAATCTTCTTTGAATCTGTAATAAAGCATCTAAAACAGAAGGAAAAATACTACCCAAACAGTTTTTAACAGCTTTTAAAATGACATGCTATGTACCTTTTTAAAAGTTTTCCCATGCATCCCTTTACTCCTCATTATACATTAAAAACAATTTTCCTAGCAATGGGGACTGAACCCAGGCCTTCCTTCACCATATGAGGCAAGTACTCCTCCTCTCTCCATCCCAGGCCTCTTAACAGTTCTTGGCTGGCACTGGGGAGGGCTGGACTGCTTCTCTCCATGGTGTGGATGACTCCTTGTGCCACACATGGGGAAGGGTCTCCTGTTTCTGCCATCCATGCATGTGGAGCTCGGAGGACACCTGTGGGGTGAAGGGCCTCTTCTTTGACCTTATGTGAGATACCCTTCCTTGTTTGCTAGCTGCCAGTCTAGCTTCTGGACTCTCCAGCACAGCTGGGGCGTGTTCACCATTACACACAGCTGTCTACTTGCAGTCTCCATTACTTGGGCTCCTGCATCTGAAATCCACTTACATGGCTCTTGTTTTAACCACTTCGCCTTCTGTCCAACCCAGTAAAGGACATTTCAGTAAAAAATAGTCAAAAGCATGAACAATTTTAATTTTATAACGATTTTAACAATTTTAAGGTTCATTAATAATTAAGTGAAATGAAGTTTTTCTTGCTGACAGAATGATGAAATAAGGAATGTTAGGTTGAAACTCAGGCAGCACCTCAGCCCCCCCCCCAACCAGTGCAGTGAGCTTCAAGAGAAGTGTCAAGAGGAGTTAGAGATAAAGCCTGCCTTGTAAGGACCGTCCTTCTGATAGACCTCCCAAGGCCTCTCTCAGGAGAGCGTACCCCAAAACTCCAATAACCACACCAGCAGATGCAAAAGCAAGAGGTGTTTAATTTTCAATTGCGCAATTGGGCTCCTCGGGCTCCACCAGCAAGCAGGCTGCCATGTGTCCAGGCAAGATGGAGCCCCGAAGAACCAAGGAGCAGGGTACTTATAGATAAGAAACTACTTAATTATAATATAACTCAGGTTACAAGGTGTGTGGCATTTCTACTGGTTCCCTCCCTTATCTATATATTTCCTGGTTGGTTACCGCTTTGGGGCCACATCCCAGATCCAGCCCTCATTCTAGGACAGCCATATG
>PVHP010007422.1:0-56737 GCA_004024765.1 Zapus hudsonius | reverse complement strand
AAACTCCAGATGCATGCACCACTTTGTGCATCTGGCTTTACATATACTGGGAAATTGAACCTGGGCTGGTAGGCTTTGCAATCAAGTGCTTTTAACTGTGGAGCCACCTCCCTAGCCCCCTGATACCCTTTTCAAGCTGAAAAATGGGACATTTTAAAAAAATTATTTATTTGCAGGCAGAGAGAGAAAGAGAGAGAGACAGAGAGAGACAGAGAGAGACAGAGAGAGACAGAGAGAGAGAAAGGGCATGCCAGGGCCTCTAGCAAACAAACTCCAGATGCATGAGCCACTATGTATATCTGGCTTTACTTGAGAACTAGGGAATCGAACCCAGGCCATTAGGCTTTGCAGGCAAGCGCCTTAAGCACTGAGCCATCTCTCCAGCCCATGGGACAACATTTTGACTTGAAAATTGGTTGTTTCCAAGTGATGGCAAAATTCTCCTTATTGTCCTTTATGGAACAAATTATTTTATATAGTTATTAAATTAATTAAGCCCAGTTTGGCTTCAACTCACTGTGTGGCTGAGGATGACCTTGACTTTCTGATTCTCCTGCCTGAACCTCTAAATGCTGAGATTACATGCATGTGCCACTGCACCCGGTCTATTCAGTGCTGGAGAGGTGTTAGGGCCTCATGAGTGCTAGGCAAGTACTCCACGAACTGTAGCCCAGGCTGGCTTCCAACTTATGCTCCTCCTTCTCATTCTTTCCAACATTTGCTAGAATTCTGCCAGTGGGTTGAGAGACTTCAGACTCCAGGGTGACACTCCATAACCACTGAGCAATCTCTCTAACCCTAAAGGAGTGCGCCACCATGCCTGGGAAACTAACAGCCTGCCGGCTCTTGCGCTTCGTAGTTTTTTGGCTCAGTCTCTCATTGTCAGAGGCTGGATGGGATCATAAGTGCACATACTACTTTGCATCCTGCTTTATGTGAGTCCCAGGGAATTGAACATTAAGCAGGCTTTGCAAGCAAATGTCTTTACCTACTGAGCCATCTTTCTGGTCCCAGCAATCATATGGGAGACTTTAAATTCCCTGTTCATATTTCCAAGCCTTTGCTATACACCCTCCTCTGCGGTACCCACTGGCTTTGGGAGATTATGAGAGAAAACGGGCTTCTCATCAGTATTCTCTTCCAACCACATTTTAACTTTTCTTCTTTCTGCTAAGACAATTATCACCCCAAATCTACTACCCACCTTGTATGTGTGTGTAAGCTTTTAAATTTAAGAGTGCACAGTAAAATGAAGATATCTTAAGTATACAAACTGATAAATATTTCACAAATGAGTAGATTCATTTAACAAGCGCTCAGGTCAAGATATAGAGCATCTGCAGCTCTCCAGAAATCTCCCTTGTGCCCCCCAAAGGTAACAGCTATTCTATAAATCAGAGTGTTTGTATTCATGGCTTTAATACACCAAGGTTACTTTGAATGCCAATTCATTAATTAAAATGTTAAACAATGCTGGGCTCAGCGTGGACCTGGCAGGATCATCCTCCAAGTCCTTGAAGGTGAGAGGCCTGGAGTCTGTGGGCATACCCCACAACACTCAGTCCTCCACTCAATGGCGTATCCCTGGTTGGTACAAAATGGTCTCAGTTTATTGAGTTGGACAGAACCAAAGATTTTGTGAAAATGGAAAGAAACAAAAACATGCATCATTTTTTTCCCTAATAGATAAACTCCTGAATTGGGTCTGTGCATGTGGTACAGTGGTAGAATGCTTGCCTAGCATGACCAAGTCCCTAGGTCCATCCCCAACACCACACACACAAAACAAAACAAAACAAACAAAAGCCAGAGTTCCCATTATTTCCTCTCTCATGAGGCTAAGCTTTGCCCTATTATTATAGCAAAATGAGTGTGAGCTCACTGCTCCCCCCATATTCATTGTTACATTCTGCAGACATTTGTTGGCCTCAGATGGCCAGTATAGCATGAGGTGAGAAAATATCAGAGCGTTAAAGTTCTGTGAGACAAAAGAATGATTTGCTTTATTTTATTTTATTTTTTTGGTTCTTCGAGGTAGGGTCTCTCTCTAGTCCAGGCTGACCTGGAATTCACTATGTAGTCTCAGGCTGGCCTTGAACTCACGGCAATCCTCCTACCTCTGCCTCCCGAGTGCTGGAATTAAAGGCATGTGCCACCACTCCCGGCTAAGAATGATTTGCTTTAACTGGGATAAGGAAGTTAGGAAAAGATGAGGCCTGAGGATACCTGGGGAGGATTATCTGAACAACTTGCAACCCATTGTAAATGTGTGAGTTGCTAGGTGCTTGTAATTTACATGTCTAATGTCACATGTCTAATGTCACATACGCGTCTCTGTGCCCTACTATAAAATCTCTTTGTAACTGGGGTTTGGGGCCAAGACTTCCCTAAGCTTTGACCCATAGGCCCCGGGTGTAAATTAAACTCCCCTCTCCTCTTGCTGCAAAGGCTTTGTCTGTTTGTCATTGAGTATTTCTACAACATTTTGGAGCGCCCCAGCGAGATTGGACAGCCATATCCCATTTGTTGGGTAAAATGGGGCCACCACTCCGAGATACTGCAGTCCACTGAGGTCATTGGAAACAGAGAAGTGCACACCCCCAACGTGATTCCAGGGTCTCCTTTCCAGTAGGCCGAAAAAGGACTGGGGATACCTGGACTGGGACCTCTGAACGGCAGAGAGAGATGGGAGTCTGGAGCAGCCACCAGAACCAGGTAGGATCCTCAGAGTAAAGTGGATAAGGTGTCCACGTGGGCCTAATCCCCTGCAGGGTGGATAACTGCCCTTGACGTTGTTCCAAGGTTGCAGCCCCCTACCAGACCGAAGTGATTCTGACCACTAGGGTGCTAACTAGTCCAGGTTTTAATGGAAAATATTTCCACCAAATTTTAATGAAAATTAAATAAGAACCTGTTTAATGATTGTGTTCTTGTCCTGTCTGTTGGTGTCTTGTCCTGTCTCTGTATGCTGTCTTGTTTTGTCTGTGTGTCTGTACTGAGGACAGAAGGGCTAGACCACCCTTCAGCTAGTCTGTAAATGGTAGTTTCTTCTGAAATTATCTTAACAGTTCCTGTAAACCCTGACCTCTGAATTTGCCTGTTTGCTGTCTTTTGTCCTGGGACTCTTTGTTTCTTAAACCTGTATGTATTGTAGAAATATCCAGTAACAAACAGACATAGCCTTTGCAGCAAGAGGAGAGGGGAGTTTAATTTTACACCCAGACCCGGGCCCAAGCCCGGGTGGTCCAAGCATAAATGAAGCATTGGCCCAGAACCCTGGTTACAAAGAGATTTTATAGTAGGGCACAGAGATGTGTAGTGACATTAGGCATGTAAATTAACAAGCACAAGCAAGCAGTTGCCTACACCTAGCAACTCACACATTTACAATGGGTTCTGGAGAAGTTCAGATAATCCTTCCCAGGTATTCTCCAGCCTCATCTTTTCCTAACTTCCTTATCACAGTTAAAGCAATTACTTCTTTGTCTCACTGACAAAAGCTCTGGTAGTTTCTCACCTCATGCTATGTGACTGGCCATCTGTGGCCTGCAGAATGTAACAATGAATATAGGGGAGGGGGCAGTGAGCTCACGCTCATTTTGCTATAATAGTATGTATGTATTTGGCCTCCAGCTCCAATGCTACAGATTATATATTATTTTCTGTGCAGGAAGTTTCTGTCTTTATGGAAGTTATGGCTTTATTGTTATGGGTGGGTCTGTCAGCAAGCCCACTGTTTTAGGTTGCATGATCACTAACTCTAAGAAGGAATATTCAAGAAGATAATGGTATTAATAATACAGTACATGGAAAGTGAGACTTTTGAAGGGTTTTATGCCCTTTCTGAACTTCTACTAGCAGAGTGCATGCAGTCACCCATCTTGTGATTCTCTCCTGTTAATAGGAGCTCCCTCTTTTGTTAGTCTCGGACAGAGACACTTATAGACAGAAAAAATATGAGAAAAGGTTATAAAATAGGGAAGTTAAGGTCTGAGAGCCCAGAGAAAATTCAAATCTCTCCCTGACCAGGGAAAACAGCTTAATTTGAATTAGAACAAAAGCTTCAAGGCCACAGCTCTCTCACCCCACATACCTGCCTGAGAGGAGGGGGATGGGCTAAGCCCAAGGCCACCCAAGGAAAGAAAAAGGCTGATTAAGCAATCAGGAATTCTATCATTCCAAAGCCTGCCAGTAGAAAAAAAAAAGGTTAAAAAAAATCAAGATTAAAATTTGTGAAACCCTGTTGCTGAAGAAACTACAGAATGCCATTGATCAGCATTGAGAGACCCTTTGAGGTCCAGAATGGTAACCATCCCACAGATGGTAGTTAGTGTAGTGCTGGTTGGCACTGCATAAGCTGCCAGGGGAAGCTGGTCAATGACAGCTGGAGCAAACAGAGACCACTGGCATGAAACACAGTCTGCTGCCATGAGTAGGCTGAACACACTTCCTACTGGGAGAGAACAGAGAACCAAGAAAGGAGCACTTGTGCAATGGAGGAGCCTGGGCCTGGGGGAGACAATCAACAGCGTTTAAATTCGGCCAAATATTCCACTTAGAGAGGGGGAGCCCTTAACTGGAACTGGGAACTTAGGGCGATATGCACTGGAACCCGGGTTCTTGGGCTCCCAAGAAAAGATACACTATGGGAGCGATTGATGGAGAAGCTACTATAAATAGAATCTAGGTAATCCAGAATGGTGTATCTCTGTTAACCTATACTGATCTCACTCTCTGATGGAGACTGTGTTTGTGTCTTTCAGAACGTAGTGAGAGAGCTGTGGCCCATCCAACCCTACCCACCATCTGCAGGCCGATAACTGAGATCCTGGCAAGAGATGAGCCACCACAGTCATACTGTGGAGGATCCATATGGAACCCTGCAGAGAATGATGGAATGAACAAGGGACCCACAGCCACAGCCATTCAATCAACACAGGATAAGCCAGTGAGACAGAAACCAACGATTTTCAACACAAAGACCCCTAAATTCTCAACATTAAAGCAGCCTTAATACTCACTCACCATGACTCAGGCATCTGAGCGGAAGAGGGGGTGGAAAGATTGTGAGAGCCGTGGTGGGGGAGAATGTCTAGAGGCAAGAAAGACCCCCCTGAGTAACAACATACTAGGGCTAGGAGAACCGGGCTGACTACTAGGCTATCCATGATCCCCTACCCCATGGACTGATCCAGATGGCCCACAGAGGAGGATATCCAGCCAATTGGGGATGGGGAAGAGGGGCATTGGGGAGCTGGGGATAACAACTCATTGTTTGATCATTAAATAATGTAAATCATTGTGGTCAATAAAAAAAAAAATTGTGAAGGCCTCTAAACTTAATATAGAGGAAATACTTAGGCCAGATCTGAGGGGGTCTTTTATAAAAATTCTTCTGCCTCTATGCTAATACCAGAAGTTTGTTTTGTCCCCTTGTACAAACTGGCAATGGGACCTGAGAAGAGGAAACAGGCTGCAATGCAGCTTTCACTGTGAGGTTTACGCTATTTTGCTGTGCTTCCCAGGGGCTGGGAATTGATCAAGAAAGACACTAAGGATAGATCCCAGATGGGCACTAGAAACCAAAAAAGGGGGGGGGGAGCAAAATCCCATTCCTACTGGGGTGCCTCCAGGCTGCTGCTTTGTTCTTGCTACCCTTCCCTCCTCTGTTGGTGGTGTCAGGGCCCCTTTGTTCACAAGACCAGAGCCCACCCCTGGAGACGTTCCTGATGGCACTGCCTACTTGGTTTCTCTGCTTTGCTGAACCAGGGAGCCTGCAAACATGGGAAATATCAGAACACTGAGCCCAGGATGAAAATGGGTGAGTCCCAAGTTTTTACAGATGGAGACTTCTTTTAAGAAGTTTGTTGTAACGGTTTTAAAGTTTGCTTCATCTCCGTATGGCTTTATGGAACTGCTAACAGAAAACAACCTAAAGATTTATGCTTGAATTCAGAAGTATATTCTAACCTGCTTTCATATTTAAAATATGTGCTTCAGAGAGCTTAAGAAAAAGGTTCCAAATCTTATGGGTATATTATAGATAGGTATTATAAGTCAAATTTAATGTACTCTTTTTGCAAAAGGTTGTTTTAGAAAGTTTCTTAATGACATGAAACAGGAACTTATGTTATATTATGTTGTTATATTTAAAGCTTTATGGTATAGAACAGTCTGAGATTTGGCCTTTCCCACAGAGACTGTCTGATACATTAATAACTCCACTGAGGAAGGCTGTCAATGGAATACAGGAGAATATACATGATAATATAAAGGGAGGAACTAGCAAATGATATGTTTGTACAATGGAAAATGTCTTTAATAAAAGTCTGAATGGTAGCTATAATGTGATAAGTTGATTAGAAAGATTAACCAGAGGGAAAATTTAATGCTGAATGTTAAATGTTTGATGACAGAAAGATACACTCACGTCTGTATCCCGAGAGCATCCTCTCGTACTTTGCTGGCCACGCTCTGCGTGCTCCCCCAGCTCTGTGGAGCCGCCCTGAGCACAGCAGCACGGCGACCCGCAGCTGCTGCCTTCAACCGGCTTTTCTTCCACAGCGACTGATGGTGCCCCCGGAGAAACAATGACAAAATGGCTCAATGGTTAGGGTGTTTGCTTATAAAGTTGTTTTATGCAAGTCAAAATGTCTATAATATTTGGTGGAGTCAGGCTGGTTTAGTTCAACAAAGACTGGGCTTTGTTTTATTTAAATGTGTGTAACCATTGTCTCAGTCAAGGTTAACTTATTGGAAAAATGATTTAAACTCTAGTTTCTTCAGGATGATTGGTACCTGCATAAGTACACAGACTAGCCAGAGATGTTTTCAAAGATGCCAAAATTTTATGTGGACTTTTCCTATAATGTAATTTCTGGGCCAAGTTAATTGATTTAAAGTTATTTATAAGATACAGTTTTAAGGATACTAACATGCTCTGCCTGTGATTACAGCTGACAAGATACTCATATCTGTTTTCTATGTTCCAGAAGTGGCTTAAACTGTCACCTGACAACTAAACTTATATGTTGATCAGAATGATTTTAAACCTTTGTGCTATTCTCTAACCAGATCTGCTTTGTTAACTAGATATGTTTTGTATTTCTTTAACTATGTTTTGCTAATCAGTTGAGTATAATGTCTCTGAGTGATTAATAACCACAGGTAAAGGCCAAAGCCAATTTGAAACATCAGAATCAAAAGGATAACCAACATTTTGGTTCCTACTCCCAGGTCAAAGGCCACAGGAGATAATAAAAACCTCTGGCTCCTAGCCTCTGGTGTTGCCTGACTTCCTGATCAGGGAGGACAAGAAGACCCAGAGATAGACTCCCAAGTCAGTGTATCTGTAACAGGAAAGTCACATCAGGAGAGACTGATACTCTAGGCTTCCCAAGAGTGGGAATGCCACATGGTCACCACAGCCTTGACTTATCCTAACAGATGACACAATGGTGAGAGTCATAGAGCTCCTCACAAGTCCCTAAGAGTCTCTCCTATAGAGCCATTACTGACCTCTAAAAATACAATGTATTGTTCACTTTGGCTGCCTGCATGGTCTTAAACACTCAGTAAGAGAATATTATGATGCTAACAAAGACTCAAATACTAGGTTCTCTTGTCTTGATATTAGCTTAGAGAAACCTATGCTTTCTTCTGCTTCTGTCCAGCCCTGACTAGTCAGCCACTGTTTGCTTTTAAATCAAATTGCAGAAATTGCCCTTATTGGTTATGTTTATCTGATAGTTATTGATTTGTACTAGTTCAATCTTTCTTCGCTGTGCCTTATTAAGAAAATATGGAGCTCAACATTAGGATGATTTGGAGCTCTGTTAAAACTTTTGGTATTGGTGATGTTAGTCATTAACAATGTCTCTTTGCTTAGATTTACAGAGTTGGCCAGATTCTTCTGCCATTGGGGGGGTATTCCCTTAAATTTATAAGACAAGGAACCCACATACCCCTAAGGAATTAGGCCTATACTTATGGTGATGATATACAGATGTCACATAAGAGTCAAGAAGACCACATCCTCAGCCAGTTGTGACAGCCAACGCATTGCCAGGAGTCTACAGATCAAGCCCTGATGGACACCTGCCCCTGAGGAAGAGACCTCAGCCCTGCTCTAGCCTGGCTGAACTATACATGGCAGAAGCCTGAAATTTTAATTGGACACTATCCCCAGTCCTATTGGTGTTTGCAATGTCTGGTTAAATTGTCTGCTTTTGATAACAGATTATATCCTGTTAAGTTCTAAAGGTCAGAGACAGACACTTGTCCTTCTTTTTAGCTAAATATTTTGGTAATTGTCAACCCAGATTAAGAAACATCTAAACATTATCCAGCAAAACTATATAGCTTCACAGAATCAGGTAGATTCTGATAGCACTGTATTGCAGAATTGTTAAAGCTTAGACTTGCTAACAACAGGGAAAAGAAAAACCCGTGTTTAAAAAAAATGTTATTTTTATGTGAATCAAATGTTTATTAATGTTTAAAAGCAGTAAGACTCCAAGTAGTTTGCCAGGAATACCAGGAGGTTTCACTAAAATTAAAAAGATATGAAGATTCATAATTCAGGCCGGTCATGGTGGCTCACGTCTTTAATCCCAGCACTCTGGAGGAAGAGGTAGGAGGATTGCTGTGAGTTCAAGGCCAGCCTGAGACTACATAGTGAATTCCAGGTCAGCCTGGGCTAGAGCAAGACCCTACCCCAAAAAACCAAAAAAAAAAAAAAAAAAAAAAAAAAAAATTCATAATTTAGGTGAAGAAGGGGGGAATATTATAGCAAAATGGGCGTGAGCTCACTGCCCACCCTCATATTCATTGTTACATTCTGCAGACATTTGTTGGCCTCAGATGGCCAGTATAGCTTGAGGTGAGAAAATACCAGAGCTTTGAAGTTCTGTGAGACAAAAGAATGATTTGCTTTAACTGGGATAAGGAAGTTAGGAAAAGATGAGGCCTGAGGATACCTGGAGAGGGTTATCTGAACTTCCTGCAACCCATTGTAAATGTGTGAGTTGCTAGGTGCTTGTAATTTACATGTCTAATGTCATGTGTCTAATGTCACATACGCATCTCTGTGCCCTACTATAAAATCTCTGTAACTGGGGTTTGGGGCCAAGACTTCCCTAAGCTTGGACCCCTGGGCCTGGGTGTAAATTAAACGCCCCTCTCCTCTTGCTGCAAAGGCTTTGTCTGTTTGTCACTGAGTATTTCTACAACACTATTTCAAGAATGTGCTAGAATTATTACCCTGTCTTCCCATCCCCCTGCATGTGTGTCTGGATTATTCAGGAAGCTAGAAGAGATTTTTTTTTTTTCTGGGGGAGGGATGGGCTTAGTGATAAGAGGGCTGGGAAATCAGCCAGGGAAGTAGGCTGAGAGAAAATGAAATCCTATTCAGACTGCTGGAGCTCCTATTTTAACAGCAGCCTCCACAGTGCTCTGGCAGAGGAAGCAAATGCTTTTGTGATGATACTGTTTGACTAAAAACTCACTAAAATATTTGAAGGCTAAGGGGGAAACCCAGAGAGTCCCATAATTGTTTTAAATTAAGAGAGCCTTCCCAATGATAATGACCTCAGATCAGATTTGCCTTTGAATTGTCTCAATAAACTCGACACCTTCAAGCTACTGGCAGGCTTCCCACAGTGATTTTGCAAAGATTCACACTTGTATGGGACTGATTTGGTGTTTGAAACATTCAGCTCTTTTGCATCTTCTCATTTACTTTTATAGTTGAATGGATTATAATGATGCAATGAATAGAAAATAAACATGAAAGTCCATTCCTGCATACTTTACTCAGAAACACAGATACATAAAACCTACCACTCTGAACTGTAGACCCAACCAGAGCAGAAAGCAAGAAATAATCCATTAGGTAAGTAGTTATTGCTTAATGGGGAAACCAGAAATGAGGAAAATATTTAAATATAGTAAAATAAATTACAGAAACCTGAGTAAGCCAGCTAGAAGACACACAGACTTTTTAAACACCTTTATGAAAACTTTCAGAGTGGTTTTAGGGATCTTATTTCTCCTCAAAGCCATGTGGCACAATGGTGAGAACTCTGAATTGGAGGGAGAAGACATGGGGCTGCCATTGGCCAGCTCGGCGCTCTTTCTTGGTGCAGAATTTAACCTGTGTGCCTCCATTTCCTCATCTGTAGAAGAGAGCCTTTAACAATTAATCAGCCAATCTATCTGGCTTTCATAGGGATTGGAAAAATCAGGATTCTCAGAATGGAACAAGAGGTCCAGCAGAAGTCATGGGTGGCCAATCTTTCAGATATCTGATGAACAAATCAGGTTTTTAATTTTTTTTCTGGTTTTTCAAGGTAGGGTCTCCCTCTAGCCCAGGCTGACCTGGAATTCACGAGGTAGTCTCAAGGTGGCCTTGAATTTATGGTAATCTTCCTGTCTCTACCTCCAGAGTAGCACACTGATGTTTAATGATCATGGCCAGTCATATTAATTTATTTATTTTCCTACTGTGTAAGTTACTTCTCTTCTGGCTATGACATAAATATTTGATAAAAGCAACTTAAGAAAGGGTTTATGGGGCTGGAGGGATGGCTCAGCGGTTAAGGCACTTGCCTCCAGTGCCTAGAGCCCCGGGGTTCAATTCCCCAGTACCCACGTATGCCAAACCCACAAGGTGGTGGCCCTGGTGCTCTCTCTCTCTCTCTGCTTGAAAATGAATAAATAAAATATTTTTTTTAAAAAAGGGTTTATCACACAGCTCAGGGGTCCATCATGGTGGGGAAGGCATGGAGGCAGGAGTGTGAAGCAGCTGCTCCCATCACAGCTGCAGTCAGGAATCAGAGGCAGATGTCTGCTAGTGCTCAGCTAGCTTTCTTTCTTTGGCTCTGGATCCCAGCTCATGAAATGTGCCCTCCATGGTTAGGGAAGTCTCCCCACTCAACTAACCTAGTCTGAAAACTCCCTCACAGACATGCTTGGAGGTTTGTCTCCTAGATTCTGTGAAGTTCACAGTCGATATTAGCCATCATTCCTACTGTGTGTCGTTTCAAATCTTCTTCCTGTGTTTTTCATTCTACATAATCAGTGAACATATTTGCCTTGGCCTAAGGCACAACAAAAAGAAATTTGCCTTAGTTTGCCTGAGAGGTTTGGCTGCAGAGTTTGCCTGGTTCCGCCTCTGGTTACTCAACCCCCTGCTCAAGACTGTCTTCTCCATGTCAGGGGCTTTCTTTAGTCATGATATGGGTTGGGGGTTTTTGTTTGTTTGTTTTTCCCCTGGTAGTTAGTTAAGGACTGGCCCATAAAACATGGATGTGACTTTGCCTGCTCTGGCAATACTAGAACCTGCCTCTGATCCTGTCACATCCAAGATGGCCGCAAGCAACTCCTCAGCA
The DNA here is from genome assembly GCA_004024765.1 of Zapus hudsonius. Classification (NCBI taxonomy): domain Eukaryota; kingdom Metazoa; phylum Chordata; class Mammalia; order Rodentia; family Dipodidae; genus Zapus; species Zapus hudsonius. The sequence continues at coordinate 45,347 of PVHP010007422.1, read as the reverse complement.
GTGCTCCTGCTGCTCCCTCAATCTCCTGGATTTAGCACACCTGTGGGCTGGCCCTTCCTGAGTCAGCCTCTGGAGTCCACCAACCACCTACCTGAGTCTGATGATGAAAGTCATTCTAATTGGATGTTGGATTCATATAAATGAGCCCGAAACAGGTAAAGAGTGGAACATGTCATGTCCCTACATGTCCCCTCAAAGCACAAAACAGTGAGACTGGTCGTATGCACCATGGGCTCTCTAGGTCAAGAAGACTTACCAGCCTTTCCTGCCTTGGGTGACTTCTGCCTTCTCTCTTCTTCAGAGCACTCCAGACATCCTCTTTCATTTTATACTAGCATTTCTGGTACTTTCTCTCCCATAGAACTCAGCCTTTCCCACCATACCACTTGCCACAGTCTGTAATTCCACACCAGATCACGTGCTATTTGCTCTCTCCCCAACTGGGCTGTTTCCAGACAGCAGCTGGGGTTGTGTCTCCTTCTGGTCAAGGAGCACAGAGCGCCCAGCTCAGGAGCAGGCACGGAAGAGAGGCTCTGTAAATATTTGTTCAGAGTCCACTGTCTTTTACTCCCTGGTATCTCTCCTCACAAACGGATGTTCTTTTTTTCGGGAAGGCTGGTGAGAATACCTTCATTCACAAGGAAAACCAAAGGCAATACCACAAGTTTTATGAAAACTCAAAAAGACTTTTTTTTACAAACATATAAATTATTTTATTTACAAAGCCATGTTACAAAAAAAGCAAAAAAAAAAAAAAAAAGAAAGAAAGAAAGAAAGAAAAGAAAGAAGAAAATAATAATAATACAATCGCTCACTGGAGAATATTTCCAGGCCTGGTGTTGAACCATGGCAGTATTAACAGATACATGTTTGTTCTTGCTTTTTAAAACTGTAAGCCATAGAATTGACTATTTACACCTACTTCAGACAGTGATTCAGCTTACAACATCACAGGCATGGAGTCTATCTGGTATGCTAATTCATAAAGGTGTGGGACGAAGGAGAAAATACTTAGTGTTACAAAATATGGATCATAGAAAAGAAACCCACTCCACAAGTGTGGCATTTGTTTAGAATGATTGGACATGCTTTCTTCAAAATTCTTCTGGAAAAGTTTCTAAAATCGGTTGTAGGAAAGGACAAATGAGCAGGTGCAAATTCTTGTCTGTGCAACAACAGTTATTTAATATACCCCATGACTGACCAGCTACGTAAAACCCACAGAGTTTTGTTAAAGTGCCATGGGCCAACAGCATAACAAAATATAAGGTGTAAATAGAAAATTTCATTATTTCCTTTTTTTTTTAAAACAAGAGTTCACTGAGAATCAGCAATAATAGAATATGCTGTATAAACTATTCTCTACAAAGGTTGATCAGCGTTATTTACAATTGGTACATCAATACAAAAAAGAAGGCATACAATTTATCCAAGTCGCTTTTTTTTTTTTTTTTTATGGCTGACAGGTCTATGCATTGCGTTATGCTTAACAACCAGAGCTTCCGAGCCTCTAGGGCTGGCGAGTGAGTCAGGAGCTCCTCAGGCAGACGGGGTGCGCAGCCAGGGGGCTGGGGAGAAGGCTGAGTGGGGTGTGCCCAACAGAAAGACCCAAAGGACAGCACAGATGCTTTGTAGGCTGCTCCAGTTGAACTCCATGAAAATAAACCCAAAGGAAATCTTTTATTTGCATTCCATATTTTCAAGCTGAGTTATTTTTTAATACATCATAACATAAACCTGGGGTTGATTGCAAAGGAAGAAATGCTGTGGGTTTTCCCTTTTTGCTCAGTTTCCAGAAATGTCCTCACCTTGGTATAAGCCAGTCTTGTGAGAAGGTAAGCAGCACAGAAGCGGAACTCCAGCTTCTGGTTCAGATGCAGACTGAAATGATGAAGCCCGTCGGATTGCTCCTCCCTTCAGTCTGGGTGAAGACATCATGTCTCAGAAGCAGCCACTTCTCTTTCAACCTTGGCTCCCCTCTTGGAGTACAAGAGTTTAGAAATCAGAGGGTTATTTTGTTGCTGAGACTTGTTTTGACTCCTGCAAGTTTTACAACTCAAAATAAATTATATTAAAAAAAACCAAACAACAGACTTCTAAAACCGAACAAGACAAAAATTGTGCAAAAATAACAAAGATATGTACATACTTTTCAGTCTGAAGAAATGTACAATAAAAACATAATTCAAAGAACATTTTAAAAATATAAACATTGCTTAAACTTTCCTAAGTTTCATATTGTTTCTGAAACTATTCTGGTCAGTTAGATCTGTAATATAGTAAAACATAAATTATTACAAAATTAACACTATAAAAATTTACTTTAAGAATATCTTCTAAACTTTTTGTCAAAGGGTCTAACCTTGTTTATAATTTCTTAAACATTTATAAGTCTTAAAATCTGCCTTAACCTTAAAAAAAAACCAAACAAAAAGTAACAATCGTCCCTTCAATTTGAAGTCTCTTTTTTTCCCAAGACGTAAATAAACCAGCATATAAGTGCACTTTTAACACTGTAGAAATAAAAAATGAAATCATCCAAACTAATGTCCTGATACTTAATATCAACTCCTGATTTTTTTAAAAAAATCTTTATTTTTTATTTAAAAAATTTCGGAATCCTATAAGAAACACCGTCAGTGCAATTCCATTGATGCAAATCACTCCATTTGCCTCCCGTCTTTGCAGATTCCAGTCGTGTGGTGAAACTTAACAGTAGTCTGATCTTTGGGTTGGGAGAGAGGGAATGGGAAGGAAAACTTCAGGGAAGGAATGCAGGTTGTGGCCCTGGTTTCTGCTTCCAGGACGCAGCAGAGCCTCGGGGAGGGGGGGAGGGGCTCTTCGGCTCACTGGATGGGCAGCCAAGGCTCCAGCACAGAACACCTTTCCTACCGTGTTAGAGCTTTTCTGCTAGTGCCGTCCCTTTTAAACTCCAGTGTGAGGACCTTCACAGCTGTCGTGTGCCAGCCTTTCCAGATGGTTTTTCTACTCAGTTCTGACCACGCCATGCATCTGAGAGCCAAGTGCAGGCTCTTCTATGGGGCTTATTCTCATAAGGTTTGGCACATAACCCTCCATGCAGGCTTTCCCCTGGAAGACCCTTCTGGCCCCGGGAACTTTCCTTGAGGGCGGCAAGAGAAGATTTTAATACTAACAGCTCTTTTTTTTTTTTTCTTTTTGGGTTTTCGAGGTAGGGTCTCACTCTAGCCCAGGCTGACCTGGAATTTACTATGTAGTCTCAGGCTGGCCTTGAACTCACGGCAATCCTCCTACCTCTGCATGAGAATATTTTAGCAGCTATGACCGACCACCGGGTCACCTCCTCATTGAGTGGCTTTCTTGGTTCTTGTGGTCTCTCTGCTGGGCTTTGTGTCTCTAGCTGACCAGGCTTCGGGAACTTGGTGCACTGCCCTGGAAGGGACTTTTGCACAGTGGATTGCTAACAAGCTCATACCTCCACAGCTACCTGGCTTTCACCATCTTCTAAGGGTTATGCCCCCTCTCCCCATGCTGTGCTTCCTACCACCCTCCCAGGTCCCGTCAGCCCGTCCCTGGCTGGGTCGATCCCTGTGAGCTGCACACTGGAAGTTGGTGTCAGGTAAACCACATTAATGGGCCACTATTCTCAGTTTGGCTCCTGCCATTTGGCTCTCGCCACAGAGGGCTGCAGAAGCCAGTTGAGAGACCCTCATCCCCACCCACCCCAACACCCTAGCTCTGAGTTCAAGCTCTTCCTTCCTCACTAAGCTCCTCTCCCAGCATACTGTCCAGGGAAGCTGGTGGGAGCTGGCCACTTCTGATGGCCAATGGGATTCTGGCGAGTGACCTATAGGATGGCAGGGATGGATAGGAGAGGATGAAGAAGGGAAATAGCTCTGCAAATGCAAAAGTTCAAGAGCTTCCATGTGCGCAGGCCCGGAAGTGACATCTTGTGATGTCTGCTCTCAGGGCTGGAGCAAAACGATGGTGTGCTAGCAGCATCAGGAACAAGGGTGTGACCCCCAATTTGGAAGAATGTATAAACACAGCTCATGAAAAACTGGAAAGAAAGCAATGGTACTATTTTCCATAAATCTCAAATGCACATTCTTTTGCCTTTTTTTTCTTTAAAACTGAAAATTGGTCAAATAAGAAAAGAACAGAAGAAGAGGAAGAGGAAAGGCCAGAACCACAGGCAGTACCCAGGAAGCAGCCCGACCCCCATGGGCCAGCCCCCTCTCAGGCTGCCAGCACTGGGGAGGTTCACAGCAGGAACTGCTTTGGGAGGGCTTTGCAGTCTTGTTAAGGAAGAGTCCGTATCCTGCCCATTCTGCTCGCGTTCTTCTAGGAAAGAAAAGAAAAACCTGCTTCAACACTGTATATACACGTGGGATGAGAATTCAAGGAATTCAAAATTCTGCCTATTTTCTTTTTTTAAAAAATATTTTATTTATTCATTTTCCAGAGAGAGAGAGAGAGAGAGAGAGAGAGAGAGAGAGAGAGAGAGAGAGAGAGAGCACCAGGGCCACCACCTTGTGGGTCTGGCACATGTGGGTACTGGGGAATTGAACCAAGGGCCTTAGGCACTAGAGGCAAGTGCCTTAACCGCTAAGCCATCTCTCCAGCCCTCTGCCTATTTTCTTGTCTACAACAGAAAAGAAAGAGCCTGTGACCTGTACAATGCAACCGAGGGGAGGAATATTAGAGATACGTGTGTAAGGAAGGCAGGGACGATGGTCCCAGTGCTGGAGGGAAACACTGGGGCAAGCGCAGGGGGCATTCTTGGCAGCTCTGCTGGAAAGAGCTGGAACACCTGTCTTCTGTCTTTCCCCTCTACCTATGGGGCCATCTTTCCCTGTATAACCTGTATATAACACAGTGAGTCACCTAAGGAGGGCATATGGCTCTGGGTTAAACAGAGAGGCATTGGAGATTTGGGGTGCAAGTGACTTTCTTTTGTTTGTTTTCTTCCCCTCCTTCCCTCCCTCCATTCCTTCCTTCCTTTCAAGCAGGGTCTCACTCTAGCCCAGACTGACTTGGAACTCACTCTGTAGCTCAGGCTGGCTTTAATCACAGCGGTCCTCATAGCTGTGATTAAAGGGGTTCTTAGTTTCTTAATGTGGCCACCATCATCAATAACCTTATCTCTCTCAGAGTTGTTACAAGGCTTTAATGTCTGCAGAGAAAGGCCTAACAAGTGGTGGCTGCTGTCATCACTGCCAGCATTTGGGTGCCCAGGAGGGTACCTGGAGCTAGGGGCACACGTGTGCCATGCTTGTAAGGGTGAATGTGTAGTCTCCAGCACACCCAGCAACCTCTGCAATGAAGGTGCCTCACTGAGCAGGGCTGTGCATCCCTCCCAGAAGAGCAAGATGTGAGGCTGCAGGTGTTTGGTCGCACACACAATAAGCCACAGTGATTTAGAATGTGGGGTGGGGTAGGAGTGGGGCTCTCTTGTTTCCGAGGAGGCAAAAACAGGTTCCACTAGAATCTTTGTCCAATCTTGACTCAAGATGTGTGGGAAAATGTTGCTATTTAGCATCTACAAGTCACAGCATACTCCATGTCTGACACGACAGATCAACTCAGTGTTTGTACTTCCAATTATGTATAAGAGGCACAACCCATAGACATTTTCCCTAGCCATGTGCGCACACGTGAGCGCACACGCACGGGCACATACACATCCCTTTGGAGAAAATCACTGGTCTCCCAGCTTATTCACTGACTACTCTCACACCTCAAAGCGCTGGAACATTCTCACTGTAATCAATATGCTGACGGGAGTCACAGCTCGCCAGGGCCTTGGAGAAAGCAATGGCCATCATCTTATTTCATGCCATAATACCTGCAGCAGGAAGTTACCAATTTTGCCAGCGAACAAATGAGAAACTGACACTGAAAGAACTAATCTGCTGAGATCATACAGCTGCTGCTAATAATAATAGTTAACACTTGGGTTTGTGATGTGCTAGAGAATATATTTGCTATTTTCCAGAGAGATTTATGTGAATGAGATAATGTAATCCTTACAAAAGCCATATGAGGTTAGAGGTAAGGAAATGGAAACACAGAGAAGTAACCTGATAACTAGAAGGCCTCGGTTGTCTGGAAGTCAGGTCAGTCCTCTTCTCAACTGGAGGTGAGAATCGAACTAGGGTCTTCCCCAAGGCCCACTTACTGCCCTGATATTGACCCTATGTACTTCCTTCCTCCCCCCTCCCCCCAACTTACCTGTCTGCTGTGTCCTGGGCTGGATATGCTTGAAGGACTGGATTGTGACAAAGCTAGGCTGCTATTTTTCCCAACCTGAAAGACACCAGTGAAGTGCTACTCAGACACCCAAAGAAGCCTGAGAAAGACCTTCCGATACCACACATTGCTAGAAGAGAGAAGCAGGCCGTTTCAACATGCCTCATTCCCTTACTTGACTCACAGTGAGCATTTTTGTCTTAAATGGCTGAGAAAGCAACAACAGTTCAGGGGTACACTTGAGAGTACCCTTTTCCTTCCTAGAGGAAAAACAATGGTGGGAGCTCTTTTGTTCTTTAGATGGACACACTCCAAGAGGCCCAGCTTGTTTGCCTGTAGCCCAAGGGTCCCAGAAACACATCCACCTCTGACCCCAGTGCCAGGCTCATCGTATTTCTAACTGGAGACATAACATCTGGGCCTGTTGGACAGAAGATGCACTTGACAGTCTCTTGTTCATCAAGAAAGCCCTGGCCTCTGGGCTGACCTGCAAGGGGAGGAGGGCTCTGTGCCCTTCTCTGTGACCGTCCTCAACTCTGCTTCTGGTGGGTTGGGGAGCAATGTCAGGGACCAGCCCTGTCCCATTTGCAAAGGCAGCTCTTGCTTCTGAACAGCTTGTGTATAGACATGTGCCTTTCACTCAGTTCTGTTTTGTGTTTCATTTAATACCATGGTGGCAAATATTAGCCTTAAGTAAGATTAGATTAGATAGACTCTAAATTTCCCCAAAGCACACGCAGATTATTCTAGAAATTTTTTGTTGATTTTGTTTGCTTAAGGTAAGATCTCGCTCTCGCCCAGGCAGACCTGGTTCACTATGTAATCTCAGGGTGGCCTCAAACTCACAGTGATCCTTCTACCTCTGCCTCCCAAATGTTGGGGTTAAAGATGTGTGCTACCACACCAGGCTACAAATTTTGTCATCTTTTGAGACAGGATCTCCTGTACCAAAGGCTGGCCTCATAGTTGCTGTGTAGCCAAAGATGACCTTGGACTCCTCATCCTCCTGCCTCTATCATATGAGTACTGGGATTACAGGCATGGACTACCAGAGCTTGGAAATCCCTAGTGATGACTTCGGACAAAGCCTTTCCCCAGTGACCTGTTGACAGCCTGCATCAAAACAACCCACAGGCAGCTAGCTGCTAGCCCTGATGTGCACTCCCCAGGGGAGGCTCATTTGCTCTTTCTGTCCCTGGTTTGGCTGACTAAGCATTCCATACAGTCCTGGGAGGCTGTGGGTAACATTCAATACAGAGGCACTGAAGTATTGGCCAAATGCCTGGGCTTAAATCCCAGCCATACTCTCCACTTACCCTTCCTGGGCCTTGGTTGGTTGGCTCATCTACAATAGGGGTTAATAACAGGTAAGTATTGAGCTCGTGTATCTGAAGTGCTTGGGACAGAGCCCATCTGTCATATGTGTTAGCGGCTGGAACTTCATCTAAAATGAGAGTGACGCCATGGCTTAGCTGCTCTGGGGGAAGTCTGAAAACCAGTGCAGCCATGCAGATTCATCCTTGCCTGCTCATTCCCTATCTGTCTTGTCATAAGACCCAGATGCACCCATGGGTGCACTTTCCAGTGTGAGACTCTCTGGCTGTGCCCCCATCTGAGCCCATAGGTGACACCCTAGCCAGTCAGTTAAGTCTCTAGGTAGTGCTGGTCCCCTTCGTCACCCATCTGGGTCTGGGGAATCAGTTAGACCTGGTGCCAGTGAAGAACCTGAGTCTTACCCTCCTCTCAGCTCTCTGACCCTTCAGTTTGCTATGTGTGAACTTGGGACGCCCCTCAATATGTGCTTTGTGGAGTCCTAACAAGTCTCATACAGAGTGACATAAAACATTAGAACACATCCTCCCATATTTCCTCACACAGGGCTGGCCTTGGGGTCTTGCCTGGTAGTTCTGTGGTGTTAAGACCAGGGCTATCCTGCTCTCCCAGAAGGGTGGCACTCACAGCCTGCTCTGGACAGGTTGAGGAACCTGGGACCATCTTTTCCCACTCTGTGCTCCTGTCTGCTGGGCCAGGCTGGTGGAGACCTATCCTCACCTCAGTAGCTTCCTCAGTCTGAGGAAATAGAATGGGTTTGGGGATGGGAATGACATTCTTCTTGGGTCACCCCCCCCCATTTCTCAGTTTCCTCACAGAACACTCCTGTGGGTCCCCTGGCACCAAGCACTTCTTTGCCACTGGGTGTAAGCTGCAGTTTTACTTCAGGGAGGAAAGAGCTATGTCATATATAGAGAGGAGGCAGAGGTCAAGGTGGTGTGGTAACATGGGGATAAGCGTCAGGGAGCTGGACTCCCAGACTGTCACTCTCCAGGTGGGATGGCATCATTTGAGCTGCCAGGGACTCGGGCTCTTCCTGAGGGGCTCTAATAGAGCTCACCAGATTTCTAAGCAGCAGAACTCTTTAATGAGGTTATCCTGAGAATAAGTGGAATGGGGAACTCAAAACCTCTTTCTAGAAGCCTTAGTTTGCTGGTCTGTAATGTGATGACAACCATCGCACATGTGTTCTGGGTTGGTGTGAGGACTGAATAAAGTGCTTAGCTCAAGGCCTAGCACATATGTTAAATGAGCCGTTCTCAGAGAGGAGGGTGAGCTTTGCCTGTAGGGAACCTGGGGAAAGGAGCCACACTTGTGTCACCTGTCTGAGCCACCTGGCCAAACATGGACACTGCCCAGCTCCCCTGCCCCCCAGAGCCGATGGAAGGCGGTGCCAGGAGCTCCCTTACCTGCCGAGAGGAGGTGCTGTTAGCGGGATCGGGCACCGGTGCAAGAAGGCCGGGTGGGTTCTTTTTGTGAACGCTATTCATACCAGGCATTTTAGTGATTTTACAGGCTTTGTTACTAGTACTTGAGTTCTTACGCTTTTTTCCTTCTGATTTGTCAAATGAGAGGGGCAGAGACGACACGGCATTGTGTGAGGCCAGAGAGAGGTCCCCGGCGTGGAGCGCAAGGGAGGGCACGGAGAAGGGACAGGAGCCACTGCTGCCACCCACTGCGCCCACCTGTCTCACTATGTCCGCAGGGCCACCGGGCAGCGATGTCCGTCCTGAGGGCTCCAACTTGGCACTGAGTGGGCTCACCCCATTGTTTGAGTTGTGCACAGACAGACTGTTATAGGGAGGAGCCGCCTGATAGGAGTTCAAAGCGGAACTGGCATTCAAAACACAGTTCTTTTTGTGGGGCCCTGACAATGGAGACGAGAGGGAGGTCTGCAAGGACAAGGAGGAGGAGGAGGAGGTGGAGGAGGAGGAGGAGGAAGTCGAAGACTGAGGCTTCCTCTTTTTGTTACTTGGAGAATCGTCGCTACGGGCTGACAGGTCTTTGACTTTTGAGGATTTGCTGGTTTTGGTTTTGGATGGCTTGTGGGATGGGGAAGGGATGACAGCTGGTATCGGGGACACGGCGGATGGGGCCTTGAAGGTTGAGTCCATGATGCTGAGGGTTGCGGCCACATGGGGGAAAGCTGTGGTGTGGGACATGAGGACACGCGGGTCCGGCGATGCCACAAAAGCTGCGTCTGAGAGCATGGCTGATGTCATTATGTAAGAAGAGGTGAGTCTCGAGCTGATGGGAGCTGAAGGCAGATACACAGCACTGGGCTTGCTGAAAGGCTGCAAAACGGATGCTGGAACGGGGGTGGTGATGTGGGCTGCTGGCGAGGGCATGGGGCTATCTGCCGCAGGAGGGATCTTCCTAAACACGAGAGAAGAGCCAGAGAGAAACAGTGAGACATTGGGCTGGCATCGCCTGGGAGGCTCGGTGAGTCTGAGCGGCTGGGCTACATAGGACACCCGGGCAGAACCAGACTATGGAGAATGACACCTTGAAGGATGGTGAGGTCTGAAGGATGGCCCTTCCCTGAGCTGCCCCTACTGCAACGTTCTAACCTCTATCAGGTTTCTAGAGCCTGTTCTCCATGCTTGGCTACCGGAGAATGGCTGATTGGGGTTCATGAATAAAAGGCCATTGCTATTGAGAACAGAAACCACCTCAGCAGTCTGTCCCCCTCCTCCCATTTGGCAGTGGTGAAGGTAGTTTTAAATGAGAAGTAGGTCATCTTGCATTTCGGTTTTGGATTAAAGTAAAAAATAGGAGGAGAGAGCTTGTGGACATGTGAACCAGACTTCTCTTCCTCTCTGCCATAGAAACCTTTCCAAACCCCTCTTTCCCACACTAGTCTTCGCTGGAGGCCGTCTCCCTGCACCCTCTTGTGTTCACTATCTATAGCTTCTGGAGAGATGGATTTCCATGTTAGCTCATGGGATTGAACCTAGGGGCTCATTCATGCTAGACAAACGTTTTACCATTGGTCTCTCCAGAACCCTTTTGACATATTTTATTTTCAGACAGGTTCTCACCTAGAGTTGCCAAGACTGGACTTAACCTTACTCTGTAGTCTCGGAAGGCCTTGAACTTGTGACCTCCTATCTCAACCTTCAAGTATCTGGGATATAGGCCTGTGCCCCCAAGCCTGACAAGGACCTTTTTCCTCTTCACCTCACTTTATTTCAGAGTTGGCATGAAGACCTTCCAACGGTTATTCCTGTTCCTCTGCTGTGAAAAGGTGAGACTGTGAAGCCCTCGTGTGCCCAGAGAAATAGACCAATAGTTAAAGTGTATGAGAAGGGTAGGAGGGTAGTTTTTGGGTAGGGGAGAAGAAAGCTACTGTTTCCCTCTTTGGTCTTTCAGGAATGGGTTGGGGGGCAGTGCCTCAGGGCACAGTCCTTGGAGCGAAGGCTAGCTTCAGGGACTCGTTGAGGCTTCTGCAAACTCTTCCTTTTCATTTTTTGTGTGACAGTGTTGCTATGTATCCCAGGATGACCTTGAACTTTCAATGCTCCTGCCTCAGCCTTCTAAATGCTGGGATTATTAGTGTATGCTGCACTACACCTGGTCATAAAATCCTCTGGGATTTTTTTTTTCCTCCATTTTATCAAGGCAGAGTCTCCCTCTAGCTCAGGATGACCTGGAATTCACTATGTAGTCTCAGGGTGGCCTCAAACTCATGGTGATCCTCCTACCTCTGCCTCCCGAGTGCTGGGATTAAAGGCATGCGCCACCATGCCCGGCTTCCTCTGTCTTTTCACGTGTGCAGGAAATGGCTGTCACTATCAAACTTACGAATGCTGCTCAGGGGGTGGGGGTGGGAGGCCACACACAGGAGCCCTGGGGTCACTGTCTGCTCTGCAGGAAAGAACAGTGACCTTAGGAGCCAGGACAGCTTTCCAAGGTAGCACTTTATAGTTTTTGCACTGTTGTCCTCCCTGTCCTCCTGATGCTGGCTTTGAGGAGCTGACCAGCAACCAGGAACTTTCCTTTTCGGGAAGCAGCACTAGAAGGTAGGCTGGCTTGTCTGTTGGGCAGAAACACAGTATGGGACAGGACCTCACACCACCCCTCCTCCTTTCTGAAGGCCACTCCCGGTGTGGCAGGACAGTGCTGGGGAGCTCTGGACAGGGGCCCTGATGAGAAGTAAGCACCTCTCCTAGTTTTCCTCTCTCTGAAAATCCTTTATCTGTCTGCATGTGGTCCTGTGGCTTCCATCTCTAGGGTGCAATCCAGAGGCATCCTTAACTTAGAAGCACAGTGTCTTTGAAAATGTCAGAACGAGGAGATGAAATATAAGCAAAGACTCCTGCCAAACCCACAGCAGCCATGATGGAGCCTGAGGATGTCCCTCTTCTCAAGCCCACAGAATAGCAACACTCCTCTTGACCCGAACAAGGTGATCCACAAATACTTGTTGTGATGAATGAATGAATGAATGAGGAGATGAACAGAGAGATGAATGGGAGTGGTGGACAAGCAGGTGAATCTCAGCAGCAATACAACCGTATTGTCAGGGACTAAGCATACTGGGCAAGGACTCCCATAGACTCAGACCAGGAGGGACCCACACATTCTTAGAACTATCTGGAACTGCACAACCCCTTCCTAGCAGGGCAAGGGCACCTATTTAGAGGTCAAGGCATCAGCAGACTTTCTTACAGTCTTTGCTGCCCAGCTGTGGTACTGTAGGCGCCCCCTCAACCTTCTCTTGGCTTCTGTCCTTACCAGCTTGAACGTTCAGAAAGAAATAAGATGGTGGCAGAGGTCTAACCATTACTTGCAATAAAAGATAATTTACAAATACCAGATAGCTCATTTAGAGAAGGCCCCACCTGAGGACCTTGAATGGGATATTTAATGTCCCAATTTATGGTTTCCTCATTAAATACTATAAATTCACGCTTCAGCTTGTGCTGATAAGCAAAGTTGAAGTCTTAAATCTTAACTGGCTGTTCAGGATTGGAACGTGTGCTACTTTTGGCATATATTCTAGTCCTTTCTTCTCTCTCCTCCTCCAAGCCTCAGTGGGCACCATGGGCAGGAGGGAGCCAGGACAAGGGAAAAGCAGGATAAGGGGCCATCTGTGCAAATGCTTCTCCTCGTGTTTAAGTTTCTGGGTTTTTTTAGGCACCAAATGATAGTGGATTTCACCTTAGCTGGGCTATGCCCTGGCTGAAGCTTTGCACACTGGCCTATGGAAGGAAGTCCTATATCAAAGCCCAGAGATGCAAATAAATTCCTGACAGTGCCCATCCTCCCCTGCCAGCTGGCATGGCGATCCAGATGCTGACCTGGCTGAAAGAGAATACTGTGTTGGCGTCTCCTGATGCAGAGTTAAATGCTTGTTAAAGAAAAAAGAGTCTTGGCCGTTCCTTTTCTTCCTAATGTCTTCCATGCCCCCATCAGCTGCCATCCCTCCAGGTTCCGGCCTGTCAGGGCCTGGGGTTTGGGCAGCGAGGTTGAGAGGGCAGCGAGGTGCTACGCTCTCCAGAGTTGACACCCAGGCAGCCCCAATGTTGCTCAGTGACAGCAGATTGGTTAGGCAAGTCCTGAACAGGGGGGAGGGACCTGATGCCCTGTGGCTTGGGCTTCTGTGCCTGAGGAGGAAAGGAATATGGAGCTTGAGCTGACAGGACACCAGGGAGTGAAATACAGATCAACACATTCCTTCCACCTGTCAGGGATTTACACTTCTAGAACACAGGAGAGCAGAGAGCTGCAATAATCACCAGGGCTGACTGCCACCTTGGGGAAACCAGTTCAGAAAGCTAAATCACCAAATAAAATAAAGTACAGTTGTCCCCACAGAGTGCCCCTTTGTTGGGGTTTTGAATAAACACAAATAGAAATTAAGGATTGCCCTGTGGACATACTGGGTAGTCAATCACATGGAAGAAATGATAAGTTTCTCTTGTGGCCCTTTCCTAGTTTATATGAGGTTTCAGTGTTTGTCTTAAGGCCCCTGTGAGCACTCAGTGCAGACACAGAAGGGCTCACGTGCATCATGCTAGGGAGCGAGATGCCAGAGCTGCCTGAGAGGAGGAGCAAGTTATGGATTCTGTGATCTCCAGTTAGGATGCCACTGTAGCCTTTTCTGGGCCTCGCTGGACAGAACAAGGGTCTTAGCTGTTACTGAGGCCCAGAATGACATGAACCATGCTTTTGTTTCATTTTAATAGCTATAGCTCCTTTTGGAGGAGTGCAGAGTGGGGACATCCACAGGTTGGCCTTTCATTATCAAGTGGTCAAAATGTTGCTCCTCACGTGTCTTGGTTGTGTGAGTATAGGCCTGTTGTTATTCCTTCACAAGAACATTCTATGTTTCTTTCTTTTTGATAAATCTATTAAAATGTCAGTATGTTGGGAAGTGTTGAAGAATAAATAGAGAGGTGGAACACAAGTTGGAGTTTAGGGAAGAAAGAGAAGCAGAGGTGAGGAGAGGGCCCTGGGGAAGTGAGAAGGGCCAAAGACAAACTTAGCCAAGTTCACAATGTTGCTTAGGATCTGCCCCGTTGGCAACTGGACACTTTTTTGTTTTTTTTTTAAGGTAGGGTCTTGCTCTAGCCTAGGCGGACCTGGAATTCACTATAGTATATATAGTATAGTAGTCTCAGGGTGGACTTGAACTCATTGCAATCCGCTTACCTCTGCCTCCAGCATGCTGAGATTAAAGGCATGAACCACCACACCCAGTTTTTACACATTTTTCACAGGATAGCAACCATTTAGAAATTGGTCTGTAACTATTATGAAATCTTCAGTATTGCTATTATATAATTAACATTATAAGCAGAAGCATATTCTTAATATCTTTAACTGTTCTGAGTAGTAATAAAAAGGCCCTATAATGATATTCATTAAACAAGATCTTACCTAAAACCCTTCTCATTTGGTTTAGAATATTACCAACACAAAAATGATCTTCCAAGAAGACAAAGCATAAAGCACATTGTAAGTGTTGCTAAAAATTTCCAGACAAACCATTAATTAGAGCTGACAATTTCAGAATTAATCACAAATCCTGATTTCAGGGTCAGTTTGTTTTGTGGCAAGTCAATTGCTGATGCTTGTGTTGAAAGTTGGGGTTGAGGCAATGGTGGGGGAGCTCTGATCTTAGATTGCACAGAAACTGCTCACTTACTTCCACATCTGTGAATTCAAGTGTTTTTCTACCATGGAGTTTAGTGCGAATCGAAAACGATCCCATCTTCTATCAAACACATAGTACCCTCGTCCCATGAGGCGACTCCCAAATGAGCAAAACTGTGAGGGAAAAAAAAAACATTTTAGTTTTGATTACAGGTTAATAAGCTAATATAAACCATACAGAGAAAAATAACATTTGCATAAAAGCACTCAAGGGTACCATTTTACTCAAAATAAAGAAGCAGCTAGTACTGAAGCCAAAAATATTTCTGTGATGCTGCATTTTGAGCTCTGGATTCCCCCAGAACCTCCCAGCATAACCCAGCAATGTCCACATTCAATTTTATGTGGCAGAGGGCCACACTCTCTATTCCTGGCATCACCACCATCATCTCAAGGACCTTGGGGTTTTCTGCCTTCCTCCCAGGATTGGAAGCAGCTTGCTGGTTCTGGTGCTCTGGATCACACCTTTTTATCATCATAGAGCCACTCTGCTTCCATCCAGGTGTACTCCTTTCATCCCCAGTCCCCACTGCTTCCTCACTGCCTCTCAGCACCCTTGTATGCTACCCTAGGACATGTCACACCTCTACACTCTGGCTCACACTTTTCCTCTGTCTGTCATCTCCTTTCTCTGGCAATCCTGCTTGGTGTCTTATGTACATTTCTCACCGTAGCAGCATGTCTATCATACACTCTATTACATTTCACCTTAGAATCACTCCATATATACTTATATATGTAAGGCTTATACATTTGTTGACCATCAGTGTATAAAAAGTGGGGATCCTATTCTTTTCCTCCTTAGTATTAGGATCATAGAGATATGAAATTAAAAAAATAGATTGAGACTTGGGGAGGTTGAGACATAAGAATTAAGGGTTCAAGGTTCAAAGCCAGCCTGGCATAGATATATAGTGAGACTGTCACAAGAACAAAGGAGTTAATTGGGGAAATAAGGTTCCACAAAAATGTTTAAAGCAAACCATTGCATTTAAAACATACTGCTTAAATATAGGCTTTCAGATACTTAAAAACCACTGATTATGATGTGGGACAACCAGAGGCCAGTAGACACGAAAGACGCAGCCACTGAGATGGTGACATCTGGCTGCTCTAGAGCTCAGGCAAGTCTGTAAATGACTCTATAGCTCTAAAGCTCAGATGAAGCGTTCTTTCCTCCTCCAGGCCTCCTAGCAGCTCCCTGGCCTGCATCCCAGACACAGTGCTGGATTGGCACCCATTCCACATATGTATCCTGGAACCAGTGCTTGGAACTGTCCTTAGGAGAAATTGTAAGGCTGTCCCTTTGTTCTGTTTTTGCTTGTGGATATATATATATATATATATATATATATATATATATATATATATATATATATATGGGTGGTTTGTATTAAAACCTTGCTACCAACCAAATCTAATACTACAGAAAAAAATCCTTTTCTGAATCCTTGTAAATAGGCTCTTATTTTTTATGTGTGTGCATCGTGTGAGGACAGAGGACAGTTTGGGGTGTGACTCCTCAGGCTCTATCCACCTTTTTTGAGTCAGGGTCGATCTCCCTCTTGGCACTTTCCAAGTAGTCTAGACTAGCTGGCCAGCAAGCCCCACAGATCCACTCATCTCCACCTCCCCAGTGCTGGAATTACAAGTGAGTACCACTTTGCTGGGCTTTTTAAAATGCGGGTTCTGAGGAAATCACTCAGGCCTTCATGCTTGCATAGCAAGTATTTTACTGTCAAATCAAATTCTCCAGTCCTTAAGTTCTCATTATACACTAGAAACTTCAACACACATAGGAGCTGTTCTGAGTCTCGATGTCATTTGCTCCTTGAACCCAAGTGTTAAAGACACTTTGAGTAAGGGTTCATTACAAAAATGATGTAGTGTGTTAGTTGGCCATGAGAGAGAACAAAGCAAAGAAATACCTGGCTTTTTTTTTTTTTTTTGCAGTGCTGAGGACCGAACCCAGGGCCTTGCGCTTGCTAGGCAAGCACTCATCCACTGAGCTAAATCCCCAACCCCAAAGCAAAGAAATAAACCTATGGCTTTTCCATTTCAGTGAGCCAAACATGATGGATGTACTAATGTCCCGCAGCCAGAGTGTAGCTAGCTCACCACAGCAGCTTGTACTATGAACACATGTCTTGATATTCCCCAGAGCCTGGCCTTCTCATGGAACTTTGCCTCCCTTTCAGACGCTGGAGGTAGAGGCCCCAACAAGGCTGCAGGTTCATCCCCACAAAGGAGAAGGGGGTCTAGGCATTATTCATCATGCACACTGGAGAGAAGGGACCTGCTGTATCTTGCTTCAGAATCAGTTGTCTCTGAGATCTCGAGTCACTCAAAGCTAAACCTGCAGGCCTAGGCTGGCAGCAGAGTAAACCACCATGGAGACTTTCCCAGGGCCCCTACGTTCAGCTCTGTGATGATCACATCAGGCACTTCCCTTCTCAAGAGCTCATAGGGCAAATATAAATAACTTCCAGTGGATGGCAGTCATGCTGAAGCTAACTAATTCTCTCTCCTCTCGCCCCTTTTCTTCCCTCCTTTACTCTCCCTCTCAGCCTTGGTGTCTTATGGTCACACTTAGTAACAATGAAAGGTAGAAGTGCTGGGCTTGGTGGCGCACACCTTCAGAGGTAGGAGAATCACCTTGAGTTCGAGGTCAGCCTGGGCTAGCGTAAGAACCTACCTTGGAAAAACAACAACAACAACAAACAACAGCCAAAAAAAGGTAGAATCACCAGGAAAGAATTGGCTAACTCTGGACCAGAAACTCTATTTTTAGATGGGCAAGACCAGAGGTCAGCTCCCAAGGGCATTTCCTTCATGATGGCTCACAAATGCACAGGCATGTAAAAGATTATAGCGAGCCAGGAGCCCAACCTTTTCTTTTCACTGATGTTTAAGGGCATTTAAAACACCACCTTTCAACTTCAGGGTAAGCCTTCAGGAAAAGCTCTGCACTAGAGCCCTTTCCTTAGGAATGCAGGCTTTTTCCAGGATGGACAAGGTGCCTGGGGAGGCTTAAGTGAAACCACCCAGAAGGGACAGAGGAAACCTACCGCAAGAGGTCTGGGGTGGTGTGCAGAGAACTGACAGTCTAACTTCTCAGATTCGTCGGCTCCGTCCATCTCCCCTTCATCACTCGACAGCCGGCTGGCAAGGTCACCTCCAGCTGGGGGTAGAGGGGGCTCCGGAGTGTAGCCACTGTGGTTTGAAGATGCACTGCTGCTTATGCTATTTGCAGATGATGGTCTGAGAGGAAAACAAATAGAATAAGCTCTCCAAGATCCCTCATAAAGCAGTCCTGTCACTATGTCAGGGAGGGCAGGTTGATGTCAATTTTCCAAAAGGGAAAAAATAAGGCTGAAGGGTTAAGTGACAGTTCTCTACAGTGGCCCAGTGGCGTTAGGTTTTCCCTGGCTTTCTATCTCTGGGGCACAAACACAGGCCTGAGGGTAAAGCTCAAGTATGAGGGGCAGGACTGTGACAAAGTGGACTTATGCAGAACTTGTCTTCCATGAATTCAGCTATGGCCATCCATCCATTTGCATGTAAGTAACGTGTGCTCACTGCATGCTTGCTTCTCTTTGCAAAGTGCAAAATGACAGGTGGATCGTGTAACCAGGTGATTCAAAACAAACAACAAAATCCCAGGTCTAAAGAGACAGTCCTATGAATGCTTTCTTTGCTGTTAAACTATGACTATATGAACCTATTGCCATGGGTTTTTGTCCCAATAACAGGCAACTCACTGGCCCCTTACTCATACCCTCTTCTTAATACTGAGCTGTGTATGGTGTAAAGTATCTATTAAGGATGGATATATATATATATATATACACACACAGTACTTATTTGAGAGAGAATGAGAGAGAGAGAGAGAAAGAATGGGCACACCAGGGTCTTTTGCCACTGCAAACAAACTCCAGATACATGTGTCACTTTATACATCTGGCTTTACATGGGTACTAGGGAACTGAACCCAGGCCATCAGGCTTTGCAAGCAAGTACCTTTAGCTGTCTCTTTAGCCTCTCAGTTTAATTTCTTATAAACCCCTTCACCTACTGCCTGGCGTGGTTTGCTCATTGCAGGTGTTGAGGTAAGATTTTTCTTAATGAAGGAATGAGTGAATTTGATAAAAAAAAAACCTAATAGATGTCACCTCAATTATGATTAAACTCATAAAAAAGTAATGTCCCCACCAGCAAGTAGCTCTACATACTTCCTAATCAGTGAAAAACAAGATAAAAGCAGAAACTTAGCCATATTATTAGAAAGTTAAGAGGGAAAACATAGGTTTGGAGGCACTGGTAAACCCAGCACTCGGGAGATGAAAGCAGGAGGATTAGAAGTTCGAGAAGCCTGACAGCCTGGGTTCAATACCACAGTATCCACATAAAGCCAGATGCACCAAGTATAGCATGCATCTGGAGTTCCTTTGCAGAGGCAGGAGGCCCTGGCATGCCCATTCTCTCTGTCTTCCTCATAAATAAATAAATAAAAAGTCAGCAGAGGAATGGTTAGGTATGTATTGAGGAGAGGTAGCAAAAATGTGGGAAAATAATTCTGAGGGTAAAAAAAAAATCAAATATTTTTAGGAGTTTATTCTCCTGCTTTCTGCTTTGAGTATGTGTGTTTGATCTGTCACTCTTCTTTATAATTTTCATCTTGCAGTCTTTGTTGACTTGAAATCTCAAGGTCTCAAATATCTGATTGCAAAAAAAAAAAAATCTGATCGCAAACCAAATTCTAAAAATAGCTATTAAAATTAGGTAGATGGGAGCAGAGTGGATAAAGTGCTTGCTGTGAGCACCTGAGTATGGATGCCCAGAACTCACATAAAAGCTAGATGCAGCCAGGCATAGTGGGGCATGTCTTTAATTCCAGCACTCAGAGGTAGGATCACCTCAAGTTCGAGGCCAACCTTGGCCTCCAGAGTGAATTCCAGATCAGCTTGGGCTAAAGTGAAAATCTACCTTGAAAAAAACAAAAACAAACAAAAAAGTCCAATGTTTTGGTATCTGTAATCCCAGTGCACCTATGGAGCGAAGAAAGGAAAATTTCCTGGAGGTCCTCAGGCCAGATAGTTTGGTGAACACAGCTGTAAACAAGAGTGAAGGCAAGGACCAACACCTGAAGTTCTTCCCTGGTCTCCTCGTGTGCGCTGTGGCATGCATGTGCCCACACTCATGTACCTAAAACTGCACACTCGAGCACACACACACATACACATACAATCAGGTAAATGTGCATCAATGCACTCTACTTTCTAGCCAAGCGGAATTTTCATAGCAAAATATGAAAACAGAAAGAAAAGATTTAGTAGTACAGATGTATATGTAAAAAAGTTGCTCAAGAACCTTCTTTTTTTCTCAGCATTACTGAGATATACTGTAAATAATATATAAATAAAATAGCATATATTTGGGCTGGAGAGATGGCTCAGCCATTAAGGTGCTTGCCTACCAAGACTAATGACGTGGGTTCTATTGTCCAGTACCCATGTGAAGATGAAAGTAGCACATACATCTGGAGTTCATTTGCAGTAGCTGGAGGTCTGGCATGCCCATTCTCTCTGTCTCTCTTCTCTCTATATCTCTTTGCTTGTAAATAAATAAAAATTAAAAATAGAATACATTTAAGTTATACTATGTGATGATATATATATATATATATATATATATATATATATATTTTTTGATCTGAAATTCACTTTGTAGTCTCAGAGTGGCCTCAAACTCATGGCAATCCTCCTCCTGAGTGCTGGGATTCAAGGTGTGTGCCACCACGCCTGGCTGCTATATATTTTATATATGTATATATATATTTTTTGAGACAGAGTCTCATGTATCCTAGGATGGCCTTGAACTCACTATGTAGCTGAGGATGACCTTAAACTCTTGATCCTGTTTCCCCTCCCAAGTGCTAAGATTATAGATGTATGCCACCATGCCTTGAAGATTATGTATGTCTTGTGAAATGATTACTACAATAAAGTTAGTCAACATATTACTATATTTATCACCTCTTATAGTACCCCTCCACCCCTACTGGGGATTAAAACTCAGCTCTTATGCATGTTAAATAGGTGCTCTACAGCTAACTATAATCCCAGCCCCCCTTTTTTACTTTTTATTTTGAGATAGTCTCACTAAGTAACTCAGAGTTACTAAGGCTGGCCTTGAACTCACTCTGCAGCCTAGGCAGGCCTTGAACTTTCAATACTCTTACCCTCCTACCTCAGTTTCCAGAGTAGCTAGCATTACAGACCTGCACCACCAGGTCTAACATGGCTACCATTTTTTTTTCAAACTGCAAGAACAGTTAAAAATCTACTTTTTAAACAAATTTCAAGGTTATAACACAGTATTAATTATAATTACCATACTGTATATTATACCCCCAGAACTCTTAGTACCTTCTAGCTCCTCCTTTAGTTCCTGGGCACTAGGTCTCCCCTATCCCCCCCCCCCCCGGCCTTCTCTGGAAGGATCTCACTTTAGCTCAGGCTGACCTGGAGCTCACTCTGTAGCCCAGGCTGATCTTCCTACCTTAGCCTCCTGAGTGCTGGGAATATAGGCATCAGACCCGACTTTCTCTTTTACTTTAAAAAAAAAATGTTATATTTATTTATTTTGTAAGGAGAGCGAGAGGGGGAGATAGAGAGAATGAGCAGGCCAAGGCCTCCAGCCACTGCAAATGAACTCCAGATGTATGTGCCACTTTGTTCATCTGGCTTTACATGGGTACTGGGCAATAGAACTCAAGTCATTAGGCTTGGCAGGCAAGTGCCTTAACCCCTGAGCCATCTCTCCAGCCCTCTTTCTTCTTTCTATTTATTTATATTCATTGTTTTTTTTTTTTTGCAGGGGGTGAAACAGGATTTTACTATATAGTCCAAAGTCATGATACTTTTGCCTCTGCCTCCTGTGTGCTAGAGTTACAGGCCTACAGCACCATGCTCAGCTTCTACTCCCTGTTTCTATGAGTTAACTTTTTTAGATTCTAAATATAAGTGGAATAATATAAATTTGCCTTTCTCTATTTCACTTACCATAATGCTCTCAAAGTTTACCTATGTTCCTGAATATGGCTAGATTTCCTTCTTTTTACGGTTGAATAAAGATATTACATTTTAAAAAATATTTTATTTTATATTTTATTTATTCATTTTCAAGCAGAGAGAGAGAGAGAGAGAGAGAGAGAGAGAGAGAGAGAGAGAGAGAGAGGGCACCAGGGCCACCACCTTGTGGGTCTGGTTTATGTGGGTACTGGGGAATTGAACCCGGGGCCTTAGGCACTGGAGGCAAGTGCCTTAACCACTGAGCCATCTCTCCAGCCTGCCATCACATTTTTTTTCTTTCTTTGTGGCTTTGAGATAGGGTCTCATGTATTCTAGGCTGGCCTTGAACTTGCTATGTAGACAAGGATGTCCTTGAATTCCACTCCTGATTCTCCTGCCTCACTTCCCAAATGTTCAGATTAAAGACATGAACCACCCACCACACCTGCCCCTCTTTTTAGGTTTTCACAATGTAGCTCAGGTTGGCTTTGAGCTAACAATCCTCTTGTCTCAGCCTCTCAAGTGCTGGGCTTACTGGTGTGCATCACCACACCTGGCCTAAATATTAATGTTTATGTGGTGCTACACCAGAGTATCAGCAGGTACTTAGGTTGCTTCCAGATCTTGGCCATAGAGAACAATGGTGCAATAGACATGAGAGTGTGAGGCGCTTCTGCTAAACATAGGAGGGGAATCACACAAATTAATCTCCTTTCCCTCCCCAAATTCTAGCACAAAGATAGTGAAGGGATAAAAAAGGTATCAGAGCCAAAGAACAAAGAGATCAGTGGAGAGATGGTAATGTCTGTTGAGATGATTTCCCAACACCCATGTAATCCCTAAACTTGTAGGAATCTCTTTAATCTTGCTTGTGATTGATTTCCAAAAGGGCACATGAAATCAAAGAACATTTATTTTTATTATATTGTTATATTATATATATACTATATTTTGGGGTGGAGAGTTTTTTAAATATTTTATTTATTCATTTTTAAGCAGAGAGAGAAAGAGAGAGAGAAAGAAAGAGAGAGAGAGAGAGAGAGAGAGAGAGAGAGAGCACCAGGGCCACCACCTTGTGGGTCTGGCTTATGTGGGTACTGGGGAATTGAACCCGGGGCCTTAGGCACTGGAGGCAAGTGCCTTAACCGCTGAGCCATCTCTCCAGCCCTGGGGTGGAGAGTTTTTACAAAGTTTTTTGTTGTTGTGGTTGTTGTTTTTCGGGGTAGGGTCTTGCTTTTCCTTCTCTCTGTGTGTGTCTTAAATAAATAAAAAAAAGTAAAAAAAATCTGCCAGGTGTGGTGTTGCACACCTTTAATCCCAGCACTTGGGAGGCAGAGATAGGAGAATCACCATGAGTTCAAGGGCACTCTGAGACTACATAGTGAATTCCAGGTCAGCCTGGGCTAGAGAGAGACCCTACCTCAAAAAAAAGCCCCCCCAAACATGAATGTTTTAGTATTGCACAAATTCTATGCATAATGCAAATTTTAAATCAACAAATTCTGAATATATTCCTAGCAATTATTCTCACATGCATTTATAACTACATATAGAACCAAAACTTAATATCAAACGTGGGATGTAGTATAGTTGGTACAGTATTTGCCCAGCATTCATGGAACCCTGAGTTTCATCCCCAGCACCACACACAATGGGCATGGTGGTGCACACCTGTAATCCCAGTACTTGGGAGATACAGGAAGAAGGATCAGAAGCTCATATCCAGCTATATAGCAAGTTCAAGGCCAGTCTAGGCTACTTAAGACCCCCATATCAAGAAAAAGAAAAGAAAAAAGAAAAAGTATCTTGATGAGGTGAGTATGAACTATAGCTGAAAGTCAAGTTTTCACATAAGGCAGCTGGCCTCCATGCAGGTCATCTCCATCACCTCACACCACCAGATACCACTGTGCCTTCACCTCAGCCAACTTTCAAACGAGAGAACAAGGGTTTCCTCTCCAGAGAAAATGAACCAGGGAGACTCTCCAGGATTGTCAAGTAGCGCAGTCTGAAACAGAAACCAAGGGCTGCTTCAGGCAGCTCCCAGAGCACCCATGCCGGGCATGCCACTGGGCAGCATTCCTTCCTGGAGAAAGTACATGGCCTGAGAGAAGCTTCCAGGTGATCCTCCATGAGATATCCCACATGTAGACTTGCAGCTGGGTTGGCTAGAGGTTGCTCAATGTTTCTGGAGCGGCCCCAAGGTGAGATGGATCAGCCAAATACTAGAGATGGGAGCATATAAATGGAATAAACCTAGATCAAGCAAGGATAATGAGGAAAAAAGGAAAAACGATTCCTCATCTTCAAAGTCACAGAAGAGTATCGTCAAGTTGGAAGTGAAGCTCAGTACTATCAAAGCCAAACAAACAAGAGTGGTATTGCTTCTGAGAAATAATACCATAAAAAGAGTCAGATAGGGGATGGAAAAATGGTTCAGCAGTTAAAGGCGCTTGCTTGCAAAGTCTGCTGGCCTGTGTTCAATTTCCAAGCCACCCACATAACACAAAAAATGACACAAGCATTTGGCATACCCATACACACACACACACACACACACACACACACACACACACACACACACACACACACTCAAAGAAACAAAAGCTTAAAAGAAAAAGAACCAGAATAAAGTCGGCACAGTGACACAAGCCTATGATTCCATAGGTTGAAGCAGGAGGATCATGAGTTCAAACCCCACCTGGCAGCATGGTGAGACCTTGAGACCCCATCTCAAACAAAACAAAACAAGGAAAAAACTCTCAAACCAACCCAGATGCTAAAAAAATTTAAATATATTTTCTATTATTTAATATACAATTTTTTTCAGAGGTGGAGTGTCACTCTAGCCCAGGCTGACCTAGAATTCACTATGTAGCCTCAGGGTGGCCTCAATCCTCCTACCTCTGCCTCCTGAGGGTTGGGATTAAAGGCATGCACCACCATGTTGGCTAACATACAATTTTTAAAAAATATATTTTATTTGTCTAGTTGCAATCAGAGAGAGAGAGAGAGAGAGAGAGAGAGAGAGAGAGAGAGAGAGCGCGCACACACCTAGGCCTCCAGCTACTTTTGTGCATCTGGCTTATGTGGGTCCTGGGGAATTGAACCTAGGTCCTTAGGCTCCGGAGGCATGCTCCTTAACCGCTGAGCAATCTCTCCAGCCCTAACATACAATTTTTAACTAAAACAAAAAGTGAACTAAAAGAAAATCTTTTAGAAAGTAGAATAAGGGAGAATAAAGAAGCAAATAAACTGAAATACCAGAACTCATCCACCATCCAGCTAAGGAAAGACCAAGAAAAAGAAAACAGACAACAGTGGGGAGAAATGGGTCACAGAAAATATCCCAAAAGTGAACGGGTATTTCCAGACTGAATGGATCTACTGACTGTTCAGTTCCATGGAAAGAGCTACATTGAGTGAGGTCTCTGTTGCCAGGCATGATGAGACACCTGTGAGGCAAACACAGGAGAATCTTTTTTTGAGGCCAGCCTGGGCTACACAGTGAGACCCTATCTCCAAAAAGTTAAAGTCAATAAGTAAAAATTAAGAAAAAAAAACATGCTGGGCGGGTGGCTCACGCCTTTAATCCCAGCACTTGGGAGGCAGAGGTAGGAGGATTGCTGTGAGTCTGAGGCCAGCCTGGCATGACAGAATGAATTCCAGGTCAGCCTGGGCTAGAGTAAGACCCTATATCAAAAAACCCAAAAAGGGCTGGAGGGATGGCTCAGAGGTTTAGGCACTTGCCTCCAGTGCCTAAGGCCCCGGGTTCAATTCCCCAGGACCCACATAAGCCAGACCCACAAGGTGGTGGCCCTGGTGCTCTCTCTCTCTCTCTCTCTCATTCTCTCTCTCTGTATCTCTGCTTGAAAATGAATAAAATAAAATAAAGAAATGAATTTAAAAAACCAAAAAAGCAAAATAAAAAATAATATTAGTAATAATAAATAAAAAATAGAGAACCCTGTAAATTCTTGGAGCCCCAGCTTTAGGGATCTGGAGTGGTATGGATACAGAAATGGGAGTGAGAATGATATCAGACTTCAGAATAGAAACTTTCTGTGCTAGAAGTCAATGAATAAAAATGTCTTGGGAATTCTGCAGGGAAATGGTTCTCAATCTATTGTATACTCACAGAGATCATCAATTTGGTGTTAAGGCAGAATAAAAACATGCTTGATCTCCCATGAAGCTCTTCACAGGCAGCAACTGGAGGAGCTACTCCATCAAAACAAAGAAGCCAAGCAAGAAAGAGAAGGCAGTCAGGGCCAGGAAACAGGTGCTCGGGCACACAGGCTGGCAGGAGCTACTTTTCCCTTTTAAGCCTTTTGGTACTCTTTGATTTTTGACCTGTGAGCCCATATTGCTTTGATAAAAATGGAGCTTAATTAAGGAAAAGATTGAAGCACTCAATAGAAAGTCCCACTTGCCAGATAAAAGAGGGGGGTGAGCAGAGGAGATTCCTGGGGAGGAGAGCTGAGTACCCAGAGATACTCGGAGCTCTCCTGCAGAACTGGCTCTGACAGGAAGGTCTGCAGGCCTGTGCAGAGCTCTGAGCACCTCCCTTAGCATTTATGCAGACTCCTGGAAAAGATGAGGTGGTGGAGACTTTCAGGGTCTTCCAGCTTTGAGTGCAGAACTCCAGGTGGAACCTGGTGGCAGGAGTTTGCTGGAAGCATCCTGTGTCTTAGAGAAAACAAGGCCCGGGCAAGGAGTGATGGAGAATAGACCACTAGTCACTAAAGTGTTGACACAGTCATTCAAGGTTGCTTGGATGCCAATCTTTTCCCCTCAACATTCTATTGCCTGTCTCCCTCTCCAAATGCCATTCTGACTTAAAGACAAACTGCAATGGTGAGTCCGTGTCCAATATCATTCAGGAAACTGAGGAAGGGTGGCGTCTACTTGTCTGAGTGCTTTGGTTCTGAGTCTTCATAGGCGTGAGGCATATTGCACACAAGTTCTCATCCCAGCCACCCCTCCCTCAGGTGAATGAAATGGTTATCCACATCTGCAGATGAGGACATGGTGCCCAAGCTGTAAGAAGGAGACTTTCCAGTCCAGGTATGGTGGTTCATGTCTGTAATCCCAGCACCGACATGGTTGAGGCTGGAAGTTTGCAATTTTGAGGCTGGCATGGGCTATATAATGAATTTAAGGCTAGTCTGGGCTACAAAAAAAGACCCTGGCTCTAGCCCTCCCTCCCTCCCTCCCAAAACAAGTAATGAGACTTTCTGCCAACCTGCTTACTTTCAAAACACCCAGACTGAGAAAGCACAAACGGAAGTTAAGGAAGACAAGACTCGAGTTCTTTCTCCAGATGCATTTCTGCCCTTACTGAAGGCCCACGGAACTTTCAGCCTCTTTTCACATCACTCTTGGGAGTTTAAGATTCGCTGAGGGTAGCCATTTTATAGTTTAGGTTGGTGTGTGAGGATCTATGAGACAGGGAAATGGGCCCAGGCTTCAACGGGCTTCCACAGCCTCTCTCTCCTTCCTCTGCCCCAGGAATTGCAGCCTGGCTTATCAGAACCCAGCTCAACACCTGCTCTCAATAAGTCTTTTCAACAGTCTGGTGAGTGTGGCTGGGCTAGACACCATGGTCCTTGGGCTCTTTGGGCCGAGGGCAAGAAATGTGTTGAGGCAAACAGCCTGCAGGTGTGCGCTCTGGGCCAGATTTAGACTGTCTCTTCCAGAGGTTCACACCTGGACTCTTGCTCCCAGTGTGGTGCTGCAGAGCTGGTACAAAGGAGATCATTATGTCATGAGCACCAACCTTGGAAGGATTAAGTCTGGTCTCCTAGAGTGGGCTGGGTTTCACAGGAGTGGACTGGTTTGGCTAGAGTCAGTTGTTCTAAGAGGGAGTTTGGCTTTTCCCTGCTCTCTTGCTCCTTCTGCACACCACAGCTTCCCTTCAGCTTCTCCACCAGGAGGGGCTCTTCTTGCTGCAGGCTGTGCCATGCTGCTTGGTCCTTCTAGTCACCAGAACGTGAGCCAAATAAACAACTCCCTTCCTTCCTTCCATCTCTTTTATTTTTCTTTCAGTCCTTCTTTTTTCATTTTCTTTCTTTTTCTCTCTCCTTTAAAAATTTTTTTTTATTTATTCATTTATTTGCAAGGAGAAAGAGATAGATGGAAAGAGAGAGGGAGAGAGAGAGGGGGGAGAGAGAGAGAGAAAATGGGTAGAGTAAGTGAAGGCCTCTAGCCTCTACAAACAAACTCCAAATGCATGTACCACTTTGTGCATCTGGCTTTCCATGGGTACTGTGGAATTGAACAGGGTTGTTGGGCTTTGCAGGCAAGCACATTAACTGCTGAGCTGTCTCTCCAGCCCCCCCCTCATGTATACATGTGTGTGTTGGCACATGTATGTGTGCATGCACGTGGAGGAGGCCAAAGGTCAATGTCAGGTGTCCTCCTCAAAGGTTCTCTATCATATTCTCTGAGCTAGGGTCTCTTGCTGAGCCTAGAACTCACCGGATTGGCTAGACTAGCTAGTAGTGGGCCCCATAGATTACCTGTCTCTGCTTCCCCAGTGCTGGCATTGCAGTTATGCATACCACCATGTCTGGCATTTTACCTAGGCACTAGGGATCCACACTTAGGTCCTCATGCTTGCATGACAAGCAAGCACTTTACCCAGTGGGCCATCTCTCCAGCTGAAATCTCTTTGCTTTGTGAATTGTCCAATGTTAAGTATTTTGTTATAGCAACACAAAAAGGACCAAGACAATATAACTGTCAAGGGGAAAAGTCAGTGACAGGGGCCCAGAAGGCAGCACATAAAAGTTAGCCAGGGGCTGGAGAGGTGGCTCAGTGGTTTAGGCACTTGCTCGAAAGGCCTGCAGGCCCGGGTTCCAATCCCTAGTGCCCATGTAAAGACAGATGCAAAAAGTGGTGCATTCTGAAGGTCATTTGCAGTGGCAGGAGGCTCTGATGCTTCTCTCTCTCTCTCTCTCTCTCTCCCCACGTACTTGCAAAGAAAAAAGTTACACAGCACTAAAGCCTTCATTTTGTCACACAGCTTTCTCTTGGAAAACCATCGCCACTTAGAACTGCTGGTGATAGTGCATACACACTATGTACTCCACACTGTCTTGCTTTACTCTTATCAGCTCCATGTTATAGCTCAGCAACCTAAGACTGGAGACACTAAGAGCCAAGGTCAAGGCCAAGCTTACCTAGTTAGTAAGCACAGAGGCAGAGTTTCACTTCAAATTCTACTGCAACCCTTATTATCTGACTTAAGCTTTTCTTAAGTCCTTCTTCCTTCCCCTCCCTTCCCTCCCTCATCCCCTTCCTTTTTCTTTTTTAAGACAGGGTTTCATTTTGTGGACCAGGCTGACCTATAACTCACTATGTAGCCCAGACTGGCCTGAAACTCAGAGATCTTCCTACCTCAGCTTCCTGTGTTGGAGTTACAGATAAGAGCTATCATGCCCCACCTAGCTTCAGCTTTTCTAAACCCAAGTTTCTTTGTGAGCAATTGTGACAAGAGTAGGTTCAAGTAAGGTGTGGTGCAGCACACCTTAATCCCAGCACTGGGGAGGCTGAAGTAGGAGGATCACCATGAGTTCCAGGCCCCTGAGTCTACATAGTGAATTCCAGGTCAGCCTGGGCTGGAGTGAGACCCTACCTTAAAAAACCAAAAAAAAAAAAAAAAAAAAAAAAAAATTCTGTTAGAAAAAGATTAGAATAATTCCACTCACGTGTACTTGTCTTTTTTGTTTTTTGTATGTGTGTGCAGTGTGCATGTATGTGTATGTATGTACATGTGTGTGAAGGGCTGAAGCCAACATTTAGTGTGGCTTCCTGAGTCATTCTCCACTTGACTACCTTTTAGAAAATATTTTTATTTATTTGCAAGTAGAGAGAAAGATAGAGAAAGAGAGAGAATGGGCATGCCAGGGCCTCCAGCCACTGCATCTGGTACTAGGGACTTGAACCTAGGTTGTTAGGCTTTTCAGGCAAGCACCTTAACTGCTAAGCCATCTCTCCAGCCCTCACTTGACTCTCACTACACCTAGAAGAGAGTTCACTGATTTGCCTAGCCTAACTAGTCAGCGAGCTCTGGGGAATCCTTCTGTCTCCCAGGCCCTGGGATTACAGACATGCACTGCAGCATGGATGGTGTGGGTCAATCTCAGGTCTTTGCTCACCAAACTATTTCCCCAGCTTCCTACCTATCTTTCCTTTTTGCTAATTATAACTAGTGTAGATAAAATATCTGTTACATATGTCATTAATATGAGTAAATACATGTTTTGGATGTTTTGTGTGACTGTAATATGAAACTCTGATCATGTCTTTTCAGCATCTGATTGTATAGGATTTTATTCTAAAATGAGTGCAAAATATTTTTTTCACTTTGGAAAACAGTTCACCCAAGACTTTTTCTTGTGCCTTTATCATGTCCTCAAAAATGATTCTCTCACTAATATTGTAAAGTACCTTTGCCTCCTTCCTTTCTGAAGAGATTCCTTTTACTAATAGACAGTTCCTGGTCTTGTGCTTCATCCAGAGAACATAGACTCCTGGTGTTTTCCTATGAATGGGCATTTTCTAAAAATTATACTACAAGAAGCAGGATTAAGGAGATCTTAAATCTCCATATCTGTTTTATTTTCAGCCATTGCTCTCTTAGCTCTCTGTTAATCTAGGTACCAGTGAAAGACTGAGATGTACTTCCATCAGCCAAAAATTGACGAGAATTGTTTAATAAAACAGAGCTATCGGAGCCAGGCTTAGTGGTATATACCTGTAATCCCAGCGCTGTAATCTAGTGGGTAGAGTTAGGAAGACAAGGAATTCAAGGAGAACCTTAACTGCATAAGGAGTCTGAAGCCAGCTTGGGCTACATGAGATCCTGTCTCACCTGCCCTACCAGACTCCCTAAAAATGAGTTATAAGACTGGGTTCACTGGACTCCTTGAGAGATTCTCCCAAAATGTGATCCCCCTGATAGTCTGGGGGACAATGGCTTTGGTTATGTGTGGTTCCAGGCAGAGGCCAGTCTATTTTTGTATTGGATACCATGGAAGGCTGGCTTGGAAATTGCTTTCTAAAGAGTTTGTTGCTTATATTCATTCATGTGAGTACTAGTTGAAGGAATAGCAGGTATTGTTGGTCAAAGAAGTCAAAAGATTTAAATCAAATCTTGTGTGACAATATGTATGCGTGTGTGTATTCTTTGAAAATATGCTTCAATTTGACAATTGGAAAATTTGATTTCATTTTAATTATATATTTTTAAATTTAAAAACTAAAAAAAGTTCCATCACTACAAAGAATTTGAATGTCACTCCACATAGCCCCCCCATGCCCTTAGGCATGATTTCATTTTCCAGTTTCAATTACTCACAGCCAATTGAGATTGAAAATATTAAATGAGAAATGCAGAAATAATTCATAAGGGTTAAGGACTGCGCAGTTCTGAGTAGTGTGATGCAGCCTTGTGTGGTCCTGCTCTGTCCTACCTAGGATATGAGCAACCCCTTTACGGCATATCCACGTTCTATATACCATCTGCCATTAGTCAGCTAGCAGCCACTTGGTTGGCACATTTACTGTCATGGTACTGCAGTGTTTGTGTTCAAGTCACCCTTATTTTATTTAATCATGGTCCCCAAAGTTCGAGAACAGTGATATTGGCAATTTGAGTACAAGTATTATTTTTTAAACTTTTAATTTTTTATTGATAGCTCCCATAATTATAGACCATAAACTATTATGATTCCCTCCCCACCCTCCCTCATATCTCTCCCCTCTCTCAATTCACCTCTGTTTTGTTTCAGTGTCGTCATCTTTTCCTCCCACTACGTGTAGGTATTATCAGGCACTACGAAATCATGAATATCAAGGCTATTTTGTGTTTGGAAGTTTGCATTGTAAGCAATCCTACCCTTCTCTGGCTCTTAACAATTATTTTTTCAAAATATTTTTATTAGCCAGGCATGGTGGTGCATGCCTTTAATGGAGGCAGAGGTAGGAGAATCACTGTGAGTTTGAGGCCAGCCTGGGAATACAGAGAGTTCAGGTCAGCCTGGGCTACAGTGAGACCCTATTTCCAAAAAAGTCATTTAATTAATTAATTTATTTGTGTGTGTGAGTGTGTTTGTGTGTGTGTGTGTCTGTGTGTATGAGAGAGAGAGAGAGAGAGAGAGAGAGAGAGAGAGAGAGAGAGAGAGAGGTCTCACCAGGACTTCTTGTCATTATAAACAAACTCCAGATGCATGTGCAACTTTGTGCATCTGGCTTTATGTGGCTACTGGGGAATTAAACCTGGGTCAGCAGGCTGTGCAAGCAAGCACCTTTAACCACCCGACCATCTCCCCAGCTCTACAATTATTATAATTGTTCTATTTTATTATTAGTTACTGTGTCTAATTTATAAATTACATGTATTTTTTTTTTGAGATAGGGTCTCACTCCAGCCCAGGCTGAGGCTGACCTGGAGCTCACTATGTAGTCTCAGGGTGGTCTCCAACACCTCACAGCCATCCTCCTACCTCTGTCTCTTGAGTGCAGGAATGAAAGGCATGGGAAACCATGCCCAGCTCTATGAATTACTTTTAAAGATATTTTATTTATTTGTTTACAAGGAGAGAGAGAGAGAGAGAGAGAGAGAGAGAGAGAGAGAGAGAGAGAGAGAGAGAGAGAGAAAATAATGGATATGCCAGGGCCTCCAGCCACTGCTGACAAATCAGATGTATGCAGCAGTCTGTGCATCTGACTTAATAACAATCCAACCTGGGTCATTAGGCTTTGTAGGTAAGCACCTTAACTGCTGAGCCATTTCTCCAGCCCTAAATTAAATTTTATTATAGGAATATATGTATAAATAAAATTTTATTGCCAAGCATGGTGGCACATGCCTTTAGTTCGTCCCAGCACTCGGGAGGTAGGTTTGCCATGAGTTCGAGGCCACCCTGAGACTAATTGGGAATTCCAGGTCAGCCTGGGCTAGAGAGAGATCCTACCTTGAAAAAAACAAAACAAAACAAAATTTATTGTTGAATGCATGTATAGCACAAAAACACAGTATAAACAGAGTTTGGTATAATCTGCAGTTTCAGGCATCCACTAAGGGTCTTGGAAAATAGGGGCTTACTGCTTATGAACTTGATGACCTTACCTCAGAAGTTTAGAACAGAATTGTCTCCTCAACTCTAAAACAAAGAGTAATATCTTTAACCAAAGCCCAAGATTATAATGAGAAGTAATTATAAAATGATCTTGCAAAGAAAGGTATGGCAACACAGTGGCTACAGTGATAGAACTGTGCAGGGTGGAAGCTCCAGAGAGCATGCTCCTGAGTGCCTGCAGCTCAGCTTGGCCACAGCAGAGGGACCCTCTGTCCCAACCCAGTCAGGTCTGCATCAAGGGAGAAGCTGGTAGATTGAGACCAATTGCCATCTTATTTTTGGCTTTAAAAATCAGCTTTCTATCTTTTTTCTCTAATGATGTTCTCTTAAAATCTACTTGTGGGTTGGGGAGATAGCTCAGCAGTGAAGACACTTGTTTGCAAAGCCTGCTGGCTGGGGCTCAATTCCCCATGCTCATATAAAGCCAGATGCCCACATGTGCATTGAGTTCATTTACAGCTGAAAAAGGCCGTGGCTATGAGGCAAAGCAGACAAGCACCCTAACCACTGAGCAACCCCTCCAGCTCCGATCTCCTCTCTCCCTCGTCTACTGCTGCCTGGCACTTTGCTTAGAGGTAAATTCTCAAAAAATAGTTTTGAATGAATCTAGTTAGTTCCCTGCCCTATAACTTGGAAATTGGTCTACTGCTCATCAAAACAAATGTCATACATCTTAAATGGCTTTGAATACAAATGAGTTTTATTTATTTATTTATTTTTGTTTTCTGAGGTAGGGTCTCACTCTAGCCCAGGCTGACCTGGAATTCACTATGTAGTCTCAGGGTGGCCTTGAACTCACGGCGATCCTCCTACTTCTGCTTCCAGAGTTCTGGGATTAAAGGTGCACACCACCTGTTCTCTTTCTGTTTAGGACGACCAAATTAAACCTCAAACAGGTAGCTCAGACAAGCAGCTTCCTTGGCATTGGGAGAAACGGAAGGACAACCTTCATACATCAACTCCCCCTTCAGCCTGATCGCAGGAGAGCTGTGACAATAAGTCCCAAAAATTGTGGCAAATGGACAAGTGTGGTCCAGTGAGCTTCTAGTGTGTGCTGACTAGTCCTCCACCTAGGCTTCCCTGTTCTGGAATTCAGCTCATCTAAAAACCGAGCTTGCTCTATAAAAACATGCACTGATAAGAGGTTGACAGTAACAGCAGTATAATCTGTTGAACACTGTGTGGCAGGCACATAGTCCCTTTTATGCACAGGCTCACTTAAACTTCACAAGTGCCTTAGGAGGTTGGAACTGTATGATTTCACCTACATCATACATCCTGATCTGGCCACAACACCATGCTCCCAACAAGCGTGGCCAAGGATTCAGGGTTCCTCTCACCCACGAGGGACTTACCTGGGAAGTACCGAGTTGGGTGGCCTGGATTTTGCAGGGGATGCAACTTTGGGCTCTGGCCCTGGCCCGGAGCTCACGGAAGATCCTTGTAGAGAGTCCTGCGCTGGCCCGGGTGCGTTTGGGAGGGTTTCCCTCGTGGAAGTCAGGAGGTGCTCCTTGGCTTCTTTCTCCCTGGACTTGGCTTTGTGTTCCGCCAGGAGGAGGTCAAATTGCTTTCTCCGGCCTGGGACTGCCCTCCGATGGCTTAGCGAGTGTGTCTAAGGAGAAGAGAGATGAGAAGCACAGCCTCTTTGATCAGCACATAAACCTGCTTTCCCTGGCCCTGCACTTCCAAAATAGCAAGCTTGGGAATTTAGAGGTGCTTGAAAAGTCAACTTGAAGGCAACAGCTCCTGTTCTGTGGCTGGGAAGAGGCAGAGACCACTGGAATGCAACCGTGCCCTACACTCCTGGTGTTAAGAAACCAAGGCTTCCTCCAGACAAATGGCATGAGATGACAGCTTCCTCGGAGAACCCGTGAAAACCTCGGATGAAAGGTAACCACGAGGGAAGGCTAGAGTCCATCCAGGCGCAGGTGGGAGGCTCCAGTCAGTCCAGGCAAACAGAGCCACCAGACAGGACCATAGCCCGGGACCCAAGAGGTACTAGCAGTTACAGAGGAAATCTGGGGCTTGGGGCTACCCTATGGCGGTCCCCTGGCCACCCTGTGTGGCCGGATCGGGGTGCAGCGTGGCATCCTCCCCTCTAGGATTGCCTTTCAGGCTGCCTCCGCCGCTGCTGCTCCTGCATACATTAAAACGTAGCAGGCTTTAGAACCGCCTGTGAGTGCCTATAAATACAATTTACTGTCTGGCCTCCCAAGTAACACGGCAAGCCTAGTTTTTTTTTTTTTTTTTTCCCTCCTTAAAAAGCCAGCCAGCTTGAGGCAGGCACTCTGCTACCATGGACAGAGAAGAAAGCATTTCCCTTACAAAGAACAGCTGGAGGTCATGTCGAGGTTCCACACCCTGCCGTGTGCAGAGAGTGGCATGCAAACATTTCGACAAAGGCCCCCAGCCAGAGCAGGAAGTATTTTTTATGGAAAGAGAAATACCTTGCAGGTGAGGGATCTTGTGCAAGGTTTCTTTGTCTCGGGATCCAATACTCCACAGTGTTTATTTGGGTCAAATTCTCTCTCTGGTTTAAGAAACAAACAAAAAATATAAGAAAAAAGGAGACTAAGGATTTGGCATTAAGACTACATTTTTTAAAAAATGCACATTTGCACCAACAAGTGAGACATTGTCAGGCAATCTGGTTTTTAAATTTTTTTTTCTTTCTTCCCAACCAGCTGCTAAAATGTTTCAAGAATCACTCTGGCAGAGGTGAACTGGCACTCCCCTCTGAACCCAGACTTCCCGAGTCCAACACAGGGCTTGGGAAGCAAGAGGAACAGGCGACAGAAGGAAAGGAACCATGCTGTTCCAACACTTGATTTTACTTGACATGTTCCCACAGGTCCTTGGCACTTTGGGCATAGTAGCTGCAGGGCAGGAAGAGCTACCTGAGACCTGCCTGAGGTCCCCTTCTTCCCAGGCTCCTGCCATCCACCCCTGCCTTCCATTTAGGCTGAGCCATTCAAGTGGGAGATTGCTCCTTGACATGTCAGTGTGACCTGTCTCTCGTGTTTTACAGAGCCCCCATGGACCAACAGCATTTTCCTGACTCAGGAACATTCTGGCAGGGCCCCAAGCAGGAGCAAGAAAAAGTCTGGGTGGGTGCCTCTTTGGGGCTGAACCTGAAGGAAGGTACATTAGCAGGGCTTGTGCTGTCCTTACCCTGAGGCTATACAGGGGATAAAACAGGACACACTGACCCCAGGGATGAAGGTGGGGACCGCTGGCTTTCCCGTTGGTTAATGTGGAAGCTGCTGCAGAGGAATCTATTCTTTTAATGCCTGTGAGCCTCCATCTCTTTGGAGATTACAAAAACCCTCAGATCTGCAATCATTCAAGGACCCAAGAAGCTCTGGGAAGGTCTGTGCTGTTTTTGGAAGACTCTAGCAAACATCAGAGTCCTGCAGGGCAGGAATGCCACAGCTCTCTGAGCCAACAGTGTTTCTGTTGGCAGGGTGTTGACTGGAAGAAACCTGGAGTGTCCGTCAGAGCTTTGATGGCTGTAAAGCAGAGAGAGGTTCCCTAGCAGAAAACAGTCTGCAAAAGTAGGTGGCCTAAAGTTGGAGCATATAAATCAATGTTCTATTGTTTCAAAGGTGGGTTGAGGGTCAGGAGTCAGTGTGTGAGCAAACCATCCTTACCCTCCCCCTACCAAGTGCCGGGCTCCCTTCCTATGCTTTTGCCTTTCTTCTCCCCACATCCCCTAAATCCCCCCCATCTTCTTTTTTTTCAGAAAAGAAACCATCTAGGCCCCGGATGATCAATCCTCAGAACCTTCTTCCCCGACAGCAGTGAGTGCTTGGGTATCAGTGCCAGGTCTTAGGCAGCCATTCCCTTGGAGTCTATCAGAGTCTGACCCATGTCAGCACCTCATGTTGGCCTGGAACTGAATGGGTTGTTGTCTTGGGGTAGGAGCTGGCTGCCAATTGTGTGAGAGAGGTAGAAACAATCAAAAGACCCATTGACACAAGACAACCCAATAAAATGCAAACATGACACAGCAAAAAAAATCCTCCAACAACTTCAGATTGGGGCACAGGCTGGGAGTCAGAGTCACGCTACTGCTGTAACAGGGAACACACCATCTCTGGGACACTCTGCCCTGTCCAATTTTCCCTCCAGGGATGCTGGCACCTATGCAGCATATAACTACACCATCCACTTGGAAAGAGAGCTAATAGCGGGGGGGGGGGGGCAGTCTCCACTCACAAAGTGGATGACTTTTTTTCCCCTTTTGTCTTGACTGTGGTGAACAGGACATAGAGATGTACAGAGCATAATACCCGTTTCATTTGAATGCTATGGTTGGGTCTGAGGTACTTTTAAAATATGATTTTTAAAATAAATACAGATGCAAGATAGAAAACCAGGAAACTACAGGTAAATATGAAATAGATTATAAAATAAAAATTGCCCACACTCTCTTGGGTGCTTAAAAACCATGCTCATTGGAAGAGGGGGCAGAAGATTGTAAGAACCATGGTGGGGGAGAATATACAGAGACATTGCCCCCCTCAGCAAAAAACACAGGGGGGGACCTGGCTGCCCCCTACCCCATGGACTGATCCAGTATGCCCACTGAGGAGGGCCCCCACTGTGTTGGGGACAGGGGGGAGGGAAATGGGGTACCATCATAAGATTTGCTCATATATTGTATCTAAGTGAGGATAATAAAGATATCAACAATTAAAAAAAAAAAACATGCTCATACTATAAGACAGCTTCTCTCTCAAGGGTGGCTTTCAATGTATTTTACTTTTTCTGGCCACCATTAGAGAAAGCCCATGGTGTATGCAGAAGCTATGAGAGATATAGTTTCTCCTGAACATTTGGAGGGAACAGAACTGCCTGATTTAGCTCTTCTACAGCAGATCCAAAGCAAACATATCCACATGCAGCCCCTAAGGGGACAACTGTCACCTCAGAGTGGCGATATGTCTGCTCAGACCACTGAGTAATGACGAGAGGGACCTTCCAACATTCTATCTGCACTGCTGGCCCAAGTATTCCCAATGGGAATTCCAGCCTAATCATAGGGGAAAGGCAGCTGTAGTCCCAACTGCAAAATCAACCCAGAAACTCATAAGGCCAAAGGTCAGTTATGTCTCCCATTGTGCAGCATAATGACCAGTGGTTCCATCCCAGCATGCCCTGAGCCATGAGCAATCCTTGTCCAAACTCCACAGCAGTGAAGCTTCTCTGGAAGCTCTGTGGCATTCCACCTGTCAGTATAATCTGGCTGCACAAAGCCACCTGCTGACCGTATGTGGACACGGAGCACCCTGGGCTGTTAGGATGACTTTTGCTTAGCCTGCCAGGAGCTTTATATCTGGCATGGGGAATAAGAGAACCAGTCCCCCCTTGTACTTTTTAGGTGCGGGTGCTGGCTGAAGATTAATTCCATGTCCCCCTTAAAATGAAACAGCTGCTTAGCACATAATGGACACATCTCTCGGGTTACAGATGGGACTCAGCCTTAGTCTTATCACAAGCCAGACTCTAATGACAGTGACACATACCTGAAAGTCTCCGGTAAGGCTTGTTGTTGTTTTTGGTGCCATTTTGGTGTTTCTTGTCTATGGTGGCTGACAGAATCCCTTTGCCATTTAAGATCTTCTCTGGTGAAGGCGGCACTGACTTGGACATCAAGACGGGCTTAATTAAAGGTGGGGTGGAGACAGCGGTTGTAGAGTTCATCTTGACATTGGCACCATCTGCCTTCACTAAATTAGGAATTTTCTCTAAACTGACTATGGGAACTGGAACGCTGAAAAACAAAGGGACAAACATACACAGTTGCCTTCTTTGGTACACCTGGTCTACTGAGGAGCTGTACCCACATATCATCATCAGAACACTTCCTTATCACTTATTTATACTCCTCCTATAAGTGAGCAGCGTGATTCCATTTTGATGGAGGGAGATTTGTGCTGTGGAAAGGACCGACAGGGGGTACGAGGCTGGCACAGTGCACAGGATGGATCAGAGCTGACTGACTACCTCCCAGGCCGACTGTCCCCACAGATGCTGCTGCGATTCCCCCTTCTCAGGCCCTATATGTGGTTGTCTCCGACATAGCACGTCGGGTAGAACAAGGCCCCCGCTGAGAAGCCCGGGAAGATAGGCTGTCTGTGCCCTGCAGACAGCCTGCCACCACACAAGCGGCCCCTCCTTGCTCTCCGGTGCGAGTCTCCCACCCCGGCCCCAATCAGGCCTGACATCTGCTTAGCTCCCGAGTGCTGACAGGCTCACACCACACGGAGCATGGCTGCAGGCCAGCGAGTGGAGCTCCATGCTGTCGGAGGGCTTCTGGATCACGCTCACATCGCGGGGATGGGCTCAAATTGAGTGAGCCGCCATGTACCATTATCCAATATTCCATTTTAGGCAGCTAGTTATGTAAATAGGCAATTCTCTAGGCTGGCAGGTGAGAGGATGAATTTTAAGGAGGCAAGAGCACAAAGGTGTGCATTCACTCCTCAGAACCTGTCAGCTTCGCCCCACTCCCCTGCTATTTCTCCTGTGATGGATGTGCATTTCATTTCTGTGGCTCTTTAATGCAGGAGGACCCTGAGTTTTGGGGTGGGGGTGGGGGACTGCGTCTCAGGGTTTTGAAAGATGAGATGAATAAGTTTTCCTTTGGTCTCTGAACCATATTCCTTTTCCTCCTGGCAGGAGGGGAGACTGCTAACACTTCGTTCGGTTCCCCAATCATCTTTGAGCTGAGAGAGGGGCCAGCTTAGCTGTTTGAATGCCAAATGATCAAGAATATGGCTCTTCTGTAGACAATGTAGGGCATGAAAGAGAGGCTGCGTTTGGCAGGGGAGGAGTCCTGTCTGCCCACATGGCTGTCTCTCCTTTCTCTAAGACACGTTCACAGATCATTTCTTTGATCAACTTGTTCACGAAATCATTTTAGCAGCTCCTCAGCCTTTGCCCACACTCTGACTTAGAAACAGGATCATCCCAGATCAGTGCCAGTGGGCTCACAGTGATGGAACAGATTGTGGCTGGACATTATAGATGCTCCCCGTGGACCACGTGCCTTCTTGTCCGGAGGAAGGGTGGATGGAAGTCTGTGTGAAGGGAAACTGGAATGGTAGTTTTTAGTAACACATGGTGTCTCTGCAGTTCTGCTGTTGACCAGTGTGTCCCGGTCACTGCTGTAAGGCTGACCTGTCTATTTAATGGTGATTCTCTGAACACTCCACATTGCTTGCTGAAGGACAGCCCCAGAAACTCTAAGCATGAGTGTGCTAAGAAGTCATGCAGACTTCTACTTCCTGGTAAAATCAGTGCTTGCATTTGCAGTGGATTCAATGTATTCCCCAATATTCATGTGTTAGAAACTAAACCTCCAAATCCACATGTTGACAATATTTAGAGGTTGGAATCTCAGAGAAGGTTAGATGAAGGGTGGGGCTCCATGATGGGGTCAGTCGCTTTATGGTAAGAGTAGGAGAGGGGGTTGGGGATTTAGCTCAGTGGATGAGTCCTTGCCTTGCAAGTGCAAGGCCCTGGGTTCTAAAGAGTAGGAGAGACATGAGCTAGCATGTCTTCATAGTGGGATGTCCTCTGCCATGCTGTGGCACAGCAAGAAGGCCCTCACCGGATGCTGGCACCTTGCTCTTGTACCTCTCAGCTTATGTGAAATAAGTTTCCTTCCATTATAAATTACCCAGTTTGTGGTATTTTGTTACAGTAGCAAAAAGCAGACTAAGATAGTACTGTAATCTGACTTTTGGCCAAGTGACAAAAATTGCAAAGTATATGATATCATGAAATAGAATTCTTCTATTTCAAAAAGCACGTTACAGGAACTAAAGTCTTGAAGAGATATTTGTACACCCATGTTCACAGCAGCATTATTTGTGACCACTAGACCATGTATTCATTAATCCATGAATGCATACTGAGGAAGGAAATGATGTCTTATGGATGGATCTCGAAGACAATATGCTAAGTGAAATAAGCCAGTGGCAGAAATACAAGAACTCTATGAGGCACTCAGAGTGGCCAAATTCATGCAGTCAGAAAGTGGGACAGAGGTTGCCAGGGATGGGGGAGAGGAGACTGGGTACAGAATTTCAGTCTTGAAATAGGAAACAAATTCTAGAGGCTGGCTATATAACAATGCACATTAAAAATGGCTAAGATGGTAACTTTTTTTTTGAAATAGGGTCTCATATATCCCATGCTGGCCTCAAACTTGCTGTGGAGCTGAGGATAACCTTTAACTTCTGTTCCTCCTGTTTCTACCTCAAAAATGCTGGGATGACAGGCAAGCACCACCAAGCCCGCCCAGTTTTATGGGGTGCTGGGGATCAATCCCAG
This sequence comes from Zapus hudsonius, assembly GCA_004024765.1. Classification (NCBI taxonomy): domain Eukaryota; kingdom Metazoa; phylum Chordata; class Mammalia; order Rodentia; family Dipodidae; genus Zapus; species Zapus hudsonius. The sequence goes on along the minus strand of PVHP010007422.1, from coordinate 4,060 downwards.
GAGCTTCATGCATGCTAGGCAAGCACTCTACCAAATGAGTTATATCCCCAGCCCCCAAATGGTAACTTTTATGTTTTATACACACATGTATGTATCTCTGTTGCCATCATTTAAACATGTATGAAGTAAAATATCCATAAATTAAAGCAACACATGCAAACTACATTATACCTTAATAAGTATGTATATGAACATATATGTACACACATTATATCTATATCTATATCTCTATACCTATATACACACATACCATGTTATTTCATAAAAGGAAATGAAGACTTTTAAGTTCCAGATCTGTTGTAACAGCAGATACAAGTAAACATACAGTGTCCAGTTTCTGTGTAAAGTGTCCTGACCGTACGTTGAATACTCATGACCTTCACAGAGAAAAGGAATGATGCCTGGGATGGAATAATCCAGAGCATGTGTACAAAGTGCCCTCCAAGGCTCACAGTGCAGTCTGTGCTTCTCCTCCAAAGTCAATTCCCAGGACTGGAATGTACTCTTCAAGGCAGCCACATGTGTGCAGGTGCACCAGGTCCAAACATCACAATTAGCACTCCAGCTGTTTTACCTTGTGGTTGACACTACCGTGTAACTGTGTGTGGGCTACTGATCTCATGTGACTGATCTCCAAATGTGAAATTTTCCCCACTACTTAACCAGGATGGCCCATTCATTTTCTGTACTGTCAACACTCAAAGAAGCTCAGCTGGCTTTCATTCCAGGTGCCCACATGCAGGATGCAGACACAGAACCCATAAGAATCAGGAAAGAAAAGCTTGTATGCAGTCGGTCTTAACGGCAATTGATGGGAAAAAGAATGCAATTGGGAACATTTCAAGGAATTCTAAAGGCCACGTGAGTCAGAGAGATGCTGAGAGAACACCACAGATGTCAGGTGAGCAGGCCAAGTGTTGGCAGGAGGAAGAGAAGGGAGATCAAATCCTCTTGGCGGGAATTCTAAGTATGTTCATAAACTGATGGAAATGAGGACGGTGTGGAAGAGAGCCTGGGAGCTGTCCGTGGTACTGCTTCCTCAGGAGCACATTTTCTCCCACAAAAGTTTTGGTCCTCTCAGGTAACCTGTCTTAGGCTTGGGCTGAGAAAGAGAGGCAAGGAAAGTCAGAGAAGCTGGCATCCTCATGACAGTTGGATAGTGTGAAAGAGAAGGCATATTCCTCCCCCCCTAGAGGAAGGAGGAAGACAGAGAGACAGAGGAGAGAGATTGATTCTAGCCATTAGTCCATTTGAGCAGTCAGTCTCCTTTCTTCATTACCACCAGGTCCAAGACCCCAGGTGATGAACAAAAGAAGAAATGATCACAAGATGGTGCCACACACCATGGACAAGTGGTCCCAGGGGTTCAAGTTTTCTTTAAGGAAAGAGATCTGGCTGGAGTAAGAGTCTGTTAGATCACCCTTCCCTTCACTTACATGCAGCCCCCTGCCCCTGTGGACTCCAGGAGTGGACAGTGCAGCCATGGGGAACCCGTGCCTTGGAATTGCTTTCTGCTCACTTCCATTGACCCCCTCCCAATCCCCTCATTTCTGCTATTTCTTCCCTAGCCACTGAAGTATCCCAGCCTGAGGCAGGTAAGGACTTCTTCCAGATGGCAGTGGAACCTGAAGAGCAGGTTTCTTTTTTCTTTTTTTTTTTTCCATTTAGAAATAAGACAAAGATACGGACCCTGCTTTCACAGTACAGGTATCTCCCTTTTTTTCTGCATCTCATGTGTAGAGAGGAGCTTGGAGGAGGTGGTTGGGTGGCAGCACCCAGAACATTGACTAGGCAATGCAGTATGGTTTGTGAAGGTAATAAACAAGCCCAGGAGTTAGCCATAAACCCTCCCAAGTCCCTTCCCCTTGCATCTTGAGGGATGTGTTTGCACACTTCCCCTAGTCTCACCATTTGTTGCATTTATCAACTCACTACTATCTTCTCTTTGAGGTGCAATGTTTGAAAAGGAAAGAGAAGCCCTCAGGTGACCCCTGCTGCTGTCATAATACCTGTAGGCTTGGCAAGAGTTTTTCAGGGAGCCCAGGGCTGCATCATGTCCTGGTGATGTCTTATATGCTGGGAGTACTTATTGCACCTCCTCTTGGTCCTGGGAAGGGATCCAGTGTGAAGATGGGCCCTCCCTCACCCCCTGGCACCATAGGAAGGTGTCTACCTTCTGCTTTTTTGTGCTGCTTTGGCTCCCCATGTCTTCTTCCTGTGGGCTTGGCCTATCTGAATTGATCTTTCCAGACCAAGGCAGGCCTTCTGGCTTTAAGAAAAATGGTTCTCCTGGCATCAAGCATATTCCCCTCCCTGTCCAGTGATGTCTGCAAAAGAGCAGAGGTGGAGAATTATGATGGTGTCATTGTGAGAGCCACCACCGTGCTGCAGGGCCAGCTGCAACCCCTGCCAGTCACGCTTTCCTGGTGATATGATTTATTCTTCTATCAGCAACAGATATGCCTTAAGAGAATGGTTCAGAAAGTCTTTAGGTTTGCAAAAATTATTGCCAGCCTTTCTCCACTTAACAGAGCAGGATAAAGATGGATTTGACAGGCAGGAGTGTGAGGACATATGGTATTTGTGCTGTGGGTTATGTGTCTGATGAGAGTTCTCGGCTGTCTGCTTTCTTCCACCACTTCCTCTGACAAAGGCCCACATGCCTGTGCTACTGGCCTGGTAGAATTTGGAGAATCTCTGATTTATTGGCAGACCCTTGCTAGGCCCTCTCACCCAGCCTCCTGCCTTCTAAGCAGTGATAGCATTAAATTATCCCAATAAAAAGGAATTTACTCTCTTTTAAAATGTTCTTGAAGAAGGAATTCTATTTGGCTCTCTTCGATGCATTTTTGGGACTGCTACTAGAAAATTACTTATTTCAAATCTAAGTCCTTTAATTTGAAGAAATACTTGGGACATTCTGGAAGGCTGGGAGTCAGGTGATCACTCAGAATCAGTGTAAATAACAGAGTCACCAAGTCCTACCCTGCTATGACAGATAAAGTGGGCACCACATAAATCCCGATGGAAGAGTAATTTTTTTCTTTTTCCTTTTTGTATCTGGAAAAATAGTGGGAAAACGTTCAGAAGGCCAATTTGTAAATACCACTAGCAAACAGAAACTAGGGTATTCAACCACAGGTCCTATAAATAAGAAAACCTACTGGGCTACTCTAATATTATTTTGTGGCTGAGTGGTAAGAGAGAAATGATGGTGTATAATCTCTCCCAGCATTTGTATGGTTTGATTCTCTCTCTCTCAGTAAACTGGGAAATGTGGCCAGACCACACAGCTCCTGGGTATGGTCCTGGCAACAGAGACTGTATGTTAAAAAAACTGATTGGCAGGGTCTCATTCAAGCCCAGAATAAACCAAGGAAAGTCCACCAGGCACCCAGGCCTAGTTCTTCAATCCCTTGCAGAGGCAATCAGTTGTAGAGAATGACGTGGGATTCCCCCTGAGACAAGTTAGGACTGTGTGGATGGGCATGAAGATGTGAATGAGCTGATAGGGGCCTGGGGAGATGGCTCAGTGGTTAAAGGTGCTTGCTTGCAAAGCCTGATCAATTCCCCAATACCTCAAAGCTCTTGAATACCCACCCCAGGCCTGAGGCAAGATCCTGTTGCTGAAGAAACCATAGAAAGCCATCTATCAGCATTGAGAGACCCTGCGAGGTTCAGAATGGTACCAACTCCCAAATGATAGTGCAGAGCTGGAACGCACTGCACAAGCTGCCAAGGAAGCTGTTTAATGACAGCTGGAGGGCTGGAGAGATGGCTCAGCGGTTAAGACACTTGCCTCCAGTGCCTAAGGCCCTGGGTTCAATTCCCCAGGTCCCACATAAGCCAGACGCACAAGGTGGTCGCCCTGGTGTACTTTCTCTCTCTCTCTCTCTCTCTCTCTCTCTCTCTCTCTCTCTCTCTCTCTCCTTGAAAATGAATAAATAAAATATTTAAAAAAAAATGACAGCTGGAGTAAACAGAGACCACTGATATGAAACGTAGTCTACTACCATGAGTAGGCTGAACATACTTCCTACTGGGACAGAACAGTGAACCG
>PVHP010007421.1:0-56759 GCA_004024765.1 Zapus hudsonius | reverse complement strand
TTTTTTTTTTTTTTTTTTGGTTTTTCAAGGTAGGGTGTCACTCTAGCCCAGGCTGACCTGGAATTCACTATGTAGTTTCAGGGTGGCCTTGAACTCATGGTGCTCCTCCTACCTCTGCCTCCCGAGTGCTGGGATTAAAGGCGTGCGCCACCATGCCCGGCTTCTATTTCCATTTTTTGAGATAGATTAGTGCTGAGGGGATGGCTTAGCTGAGAACCTCTGTTGAGACTCCCAGCACGCATGTAAAAGCAGCAGTACACTCTTACTCCAGTGCTGGGGAGACAGAGATAAGAGGATCCTTGGGCTCTAACTTCAGTGAGACCTTGTCCCAAAGAGTGCCTCAGGGAATCAGACACCCGATCTGGTCTGTACACACATGCACACCATACCCATACACACTGTCAAATAAAAAAGTAAATAGATTTGGAATCATACACTCATATGCCAGTTATATCTTGACCAGACCCATTATTATTAGTATTTCAGTTTATGCTGACCTGTATCTCTGTTTTGTAATTCTATACATTATAGGCCTATGTGAAGATTTTCACCCTAAGGATTCTAAACCTTCCTCTGACCCACCTTGTGTCATTGAGAAACTCTGTTCCTTACATGATGGCTTAGTTTTGGAAGCCAAGGGAATAAAGGAGCATTTCTGGAAACCATATATTAGAAAACTTTATGAAAGAAAGGTTTGTAAGTGACATGAACTATTTTCTGGAGAAAACATTGAGTTGATTTCTATCATGATCTAGGATTTTTCCTTTCATTGTAGATCCTCAAGGGAAAAGAAGAAAGCCTTACTGGATTTCTAGAGCCTGGGAACTTTGGAGAGAGTTTGTGAGTACTTCTGATGTAGAACAGCTTTAATCCTGTAGATTGTATGTTCAGGGAACCTCCCTGTTGAGTGTTTCTTGTTTGCACTCTGGAAAGTTGGGCTGTTTTATGGGAGAATGTGTGGAGTCATAAAAATGCTGTCAGCTCCTTCCACGAGCACATGTTTTTAATTTTAGTGAAACTTGTTGCTTCTAAGTTAAAGCTTTGGGCTGGAGAGATGGCTCAGCAGTTAAAGGAACTTGCTTACAAAGCCTGATGGCCCAGGCTTGATTCCTCAGTACCCACATAAAGCCAAATGTAACAAGTGTCACTTATGTCCTGGAGTTCGTTTGTGGTGACAGGAGACCCTGACATGCCTTCACTCTCTCTTTCTCTCTTTTTCTTTAATTTTTTTCTCCCAAACCAATAAATCAATCATCCTTTAGTCACGCCTATAGATTATAAATACTTCTGTAGCTAGGAATGTGGTACATGTCTTTAACCCTAGCATCTGAAACCTGAGGCAGGAGGATCACAGTCTGAGGCTAGTCTAGGCTATTCAGTGAGATCCTATCTCAAAAAATTATTGTAAAAACTAAAATAATGAAGAAAGACAAGGAGGTACTATTTGAACTGTACAGGTGATGTAGTGGCATAGTGGTCTTCAGGGGCACCTGAAAAAGTAGAGAGATCATAGACTCCTCTCTCAGTGTGAAATCAGGCCCATGAGAACGCTTTCATACACATTCATATGCTGCTCATATCCTGACCAGACTCACTGTCCCATAAAAGTGAAAGAGGCTGGTCCTCTTTCACAGGTCCAAGCAGAGAGAGAAACCCATCACCTACACCACACACAGAGAACAGCAAACAGGCAGGAGGGCGCAGGAGAGAATTTCTTCCCCTTTATATAGCCTTAGGGTGGTGTCTTACAACCCTATCCCAGACTTAATGGCTTCCAAAGTCTCTGGAATTTCCTTCCTGCACTGCCCACACAGGAAAGGATGTTTACTTCTGGCTCTTTTGAGCTTCTTTACATTTTGCCCCTTGCTGAGAGGCTGCCTTCCTGTAAACATCTTCAGAGACCCACTCAAGATTACTTGAAAGGTCAAGTTGACAACAAAACTTAACCATCACAGATGCTTATTATTTATCTTCAGCTTGTTAAAGGTAGGTAGGTCCAGGGTCTCTACTCTGAAGCACTGTGGCAAAATATACTCACTGTTTGCTGGGTACACAAAGGGAAGGAAGCTTCCATTTTATTCTCTTGAGTTTTTTTTAAAAAAATATTTTATTCATTTGAGAAAGAATGAGAAAGAGAAAGAGGTAGACAGAGAGAGAGAGAATGGGTGCACCAGGGCCTTCAGCCACTGTAAATGAACTCCAGACACATGTGCCACCTTGTACATCTGGCTTTACATGAGTATTGAGGAATTTAACTCGGTCCTTCTGCTTTGCAGGCAAATGCCTTAACTGCTAAACCATCTCTCCAGCCCTCTCTTCAGTTTTTGTAATTAATAGTCATTCTACTAAAAGCTAACTTTCAAAAAATTATTATATCTTGAAGTTAAAAAATAAGATAGGGCTGGAGAGATGGCTTAGCGGTTAAGGTGCTTGTCTGCAAAGCAGAAGGACCTAAGTTTGAGTCCCCAGTACCCACATAAAGCCAGATGCCCAAGGTGGCACATGTGTCTGGAGTTTGTTTGCAGTTGCTGGAGGCCTTGGTGTGTCCTTTCTTTCTCTCTATCTGCCTCTTTCTCTCTCCCTCTCTCTCACTTTCAAGTAAAAAATGTCTTTAAAAAGTGAGATAATTAAGTGGTCTGAAGCATTAGCTGAAATAGCAGCTTGTAGGAGACTATGTTTTGTCTTTTTTCCTTCCTTTATAGTAAAGCCATCACTAAGGCTTATGAGGAGTATGTTTTATCCGTTGGGAATCTGGATGAACGGATATTTCTTGGAGAGGATGCTGAGGAGGAAATTGGAACTCTTTCCCGGTGTCTGAACACTGCGTCAGGTTCAGAGAGTGCCGAAAGGGTGCAGATGAAAACCATCTTGCAGCAGCACTTTGACAAGGTGAGGTGAGACAGCTCAGCCTGGCTTCTGTTCTCTTCTCATAATTCTGTGTGTTTTATATGCTTTCAATAAGAAAAGGAAATTTTCCATCATACTTCTTAATTGAAAAGTCATCTTATTGATTTACTTTTTGTTAATATCAACTTTCGAAGGATTTGATTAGGTCTGAGAAGAGAATTCACTATGAATTTCAACATGTGTCCCATTCTGATAGTCTTTGATTTTGGAAATATGAGCAGTAGTATATAGTCTACAGCAACATGGACATAGGGAATAATTGGAAAACACTATTTTTCAAAGACTCTGAATTGGGGACTTGGTTTAGAGACTGTAGAACTGAAGAATTTAGTTAGTCTTTGAGAAAATTCCATTGAGGCTGGGAGGTGTCTCCCTGGATAAGAGCTCTTACCACACAAGCATGAGGGCCCAATGTAAAAACCTGGGTGTGCCCATGCACATCTGTAACCCTAGTCCTGTGGTGGTGGGCTGGAGGGGCGTCGTGAAGATAGAATAGCTGGGGCTCACTGTTAGTCTGACAGAAGAAATGACAGCCCTAGGTTCAGGGAGAGTCTCTGTCTCGAGTAAATAAAAGTGGAAGAGCAATAGCACACCTGATGTTGTCCTTGTCCTGTAGCCTCCACACAAGTACACATGTGGTGATACTCTCTGTACATACCATACTACACCCACACATGCAAAAAGAAAATAGAAAATTCTGTTGAACTGAAAGTAACTTTTAGGATGATGGAGTGTAAGACTGTTCCTTTCCTGTAATTGACATGCTTCAGACTTGAGACCCGCCTGCTTATTTATTTAAATAATATGAATAATCTTCTTTCTCCTTCCTTTATTCCTCCTCCTTCCTCTTTTCTCTTTTTCTTTTTCTTTGGTGACAGGCTTTCACTATATAGCCCAGGCTGGCTTCAAACTCGTCATCGTCATGTTTCAGCCTTCCAGCCTTCTAAGCAGTGGGACTACAGGCATGAGCCACCACTCCTGACTTATTCCATAATCACCTGAATGTATTTTTATATGCTAGATTGTGCTCTAGACACTGGGAAATACGAAAGTGAACAAAACAGCCACAAACACCCTGTTCTGGCCGGGCGTGGTGGCGCATGCCTTTAATCCCAGCACTCGGGAGGCAGAGGTAGGAGGATCGCCCTGAGTTCAAGGCCACCCTGAGACTACATAGTGAATTCCAGGTCAGCCTGGGCTAGAGGGAGACCCTACCTCGAAAAACTAAAAAAAAAAAAAACCCTGTTCTAAAAAAGCTTGTGTTCTAGTGTGGGGAGATGGACAATAAGTTAACGGAAGATTTAAATATGTAATGTGTTGGATGATGACGTGAAGAGAAATGAAATGCTTACTGTACAAAGTACTGCGAGCAGGACAGAATGGATGTGCCTTAGGTCACTGTGGACAAAGTGTCTGGGAAAGGTGTTTCTGAGGTAATATTAATGGAGACCATGGTGAGTGAGGAAGCAGGTCCAGGACAAAGCTGGGAGGAATCGTTAGAAGCCAAGAGAATAAGAATTGCAAAAGCTGTGAGGTAGGAATGAGGCTGGCCTATTGGAAGCATCGTGGACAGGCTGGTGAGGTAGGAACTGTGTGAGGGAAGAGTGGAACAAAGGGGGCGGAGGGGGATGAAAACTTTCAAGAGGGGGTTGCTTCCCCTGCCCTCACTGAGGTAGGATTTCACTAGCCCAGGCTGACCTGGAACCCTGGAGTCCCAGGCTGGCCTCACACTCCTCTGTCCATGCCTGGCCAAGAGGGTGTTTTGAGAAAAGATCTTTGTGTGATCTAATGGACATTTTTAAAGGTCTTGAGGGCAGTGGGGCTAGAGTTAGGAGAAGGCTAACTCTGGTCATTCATGGTGCTTGGCGTACAAGAATTGTTATATTTGGAAAAAGCATCCTGAGGATTTACCGGTGTTTTGGATTTGGACTAGGATCTTGGAGAGAGAAGCTGGTGGAGACTGTTGGGTGAGGTCTGAGGCAATCTGGCCCTGCTGCCTCTGGATTCATCTCTTACTGCTTTCCTCTCTCATTCTACTCATGCTCTCTTCATTCTTCATCCGTCCAGTGTGCTGCTGGCTGAGAGCCAGCCTTGCTGTTTCCTTTGCCTGAAACATTTCTTCAAGATGCGACTGTGCTCACCCTTATCCTTGCATCTTTCTTGTCTCTGACAACTACTCTATAAAATAATAGCCCTTGGGAGACAGCTCAGCTGGTAAAATGCTTTCTGTGAAAGAGTGAAGACCTGAGTTCAATCCTCAGAGCCTGTGAAAAATGCCCAGGTGTGTGGTGGTGCGGGTTTGTAATCCCAGTGGCCCTGGGAGAAAGAGACAGGTAGATCCCAGGGGTTTACTGGTCAGCCATCTTGCCTAATTAATGAACTCTATGCCAATGAGGGACTCTTTCTCAAAAATAAATCAAGGGTGGATAACATTCCTGAGGCACAACACCTGCGTTTGTCTTCTGGCCTCCATGTGTACCCTGATATATGAACACACATACACACAACGCCTAACAAGTACTAGCTACCACCCTCCTTCAGTCCTCAGGACTTTCCCCTGACTCCTACTGTTCGGCAGGAAGTGTGTAGGTAACAGAATTGTTTTGTTTTGTTTTGTTTTTATCAAGGTAGGGTTTCTTTCTAGCTCAGGCTGACCTGGAATTCACTATGTAGTCTCAGAGTGTCCTTGAACTCATGGTGATTCTCTGACCTCTGCCTCCAAAGTGCTGGGATTAAAAGCATGTGCCACCACATCTGGCAAAAGAATTGTTCATCTGTCTCCTTGCATTAGAATCAAAGCTTCAGGAGGGCTGTGCTCAGTATCATGTGCAGTGCTTGTCATATAGTAGTTTCTAAAAACATTTACTGTTGAGATATTTCCTGAGCAGGAAGAGCAAGTCTGTGGATGGTATTAAAGGTGAGGGCTCAGCCGGGCATGGTGGCACAAACCTTTAATCCCAGCACTCCCACGTCTTAAGTGTATTCAATGTAGACTTAATTTTATGTTTTGTTTTTCGAGATGGGGTCTCACTCTAGCCCAGGCTGACCTGGTATTCACTATGTAGTCCCAGGCTGGCCTCGGGCTCACAGTGATCCTCCTACCTCAGCCTCCCCAGTGCTAGGACTGAAGGCGTGTGCATCACGACAGGCTGAGTTTAACCTTGGAAGGAGAGATAATAGGGAGAAATATTACTGCCCCCACCCTACCATGCTGGTGATAAACTCTTGTGCATGGTAGGCAGACACTCTACCATTGAGCTATATCCCCAGCTGGAGATAGCCCTTATCTTCAAGATTTAACTTTAAGCAAACCTCTAGTTGGCTAGAATTATATACTGTCTTTTCACACATCTTACGGGTAATGGTTACTCTTAGTAGCGTTATGTTTAAATTCTAGCAATGGCATTTGAGTTTCTGAAATTTATTGATATTCTGAAGTCTTATTGTCTTTAATTCCTCTTTGTGATGTATCTAACAGTCTTTTTGACTAGATGATTTTTAAGAATCCTACTTAATTTTTCTTCTCCAGTCTAAAGCACTTAGAATCTCCACACCGCTTACTGGTGTGAGGTATATTAAGGAGAACAGCCCTTGTGCGACCCCCATTTCCACAGCTGCACATAGCCTGAGTCGTCTTCACACCATGCTGACAGGCCTCAGGAATGCACCAAGTGAGAAGCTGGAGCAGATTCTCAGGTTAGTTGGAGTCTTTATCTGCCTTCCAGGGTCTGGTTGTTGATCAGTCCAATTTTTTTTGTTGTTGTTGTTTTGTTTTGTTCTGTTTTTCGAGGTAGTGTCTCCTGGAATTCACTATGTAGTCTCAGGGTGGCCTTGAACTCACAGCCATCCTCCTACCACTGCTTCCCGAGTGCTGGAATTACAGGTGTGCACCACCACGCCCGGGCAGTTTCCAATTTTTATCTTAACCTTTCACTGTCAGGGCCTTAGTTTGCCCTTTAACACTTTTACACTGATGGCCCATCCAGTCTTGTTCAGCCTATAATCCCAGGACTCAGGTGGCTGAGGCAGGAGGATTATAAGTTTGAGGATAGCCTAGGCTATAGAGTGAATAAAATAAATAAATAAATACAACCTAAGTAGAAGACAATCACTTTTGCTTTTGCACAAACTTATTTAATGTAATAAAGGAATGGTAACCACACTAGACCCTGTGTAATAAGTCACCAAACTGCCTTGTTAAAAACAGTTTAATGTATTAAAAGCAAACTTGTGGGAATAACTCAGAAGACAGAAAACATTATAAATTTGGTTTAGCCAAGCACACACCTGTAATCCCAGCACTTGGGAGGTGGATGCAGGAGGATCAGGAGTTCAAGGTCATATTTGGTTACATAGTGAGTTTGAGACCAGCCCAGGCTACATGAGACCCTGTTTCAAAAACTCAAAACAAACAAACAAAAACTGTGCTTACTGTGGGAAAACTCAAAAACGCATAGTGAATGGATGGAATCTACTATATGATAAAAATGCTATAAATACCACTTAGTTGTTATTAAGACATTCACTTATTTTTTAAAATTTCAAATGCTGGAATTGTCCAGAAAAATTTAATACGCTTATTATTTTTTTTTGTTTTGTTTTTTCAAAGTAGTCTTGCTCTAGCCCAGGCTGACCTAGAATTCACTTTGTAGTCTCAGGCTGGTCTCAGCTCATAGAGATCCTCCTACCTCTGCCTCCCGGGTGCTGGGATTAAAGGTATGCGCCATCATACCCAGGTTTTTTTTTTTTTCTTTTTTTGCCTGTGTATATTGTGTATTTGTTTCTGTGTGGGCTCACTTATGTGGTGGTGTGTGCATACGTGGGCACCAGAGTTTGACTTTGACTGTCTTCTTCAATTGCTCTCCACTTCATTTACTAAAGGAGGGTCTCTCTGTTGAACCCAAAACTTGCCAAATTGGCTAGTTTAGCTAGCCTGCTTGTGCTGGGATCCCTTGTCTCTACCTCTTGCCCTCGGGAGTTACAGGCAGGCTGTCATGCCGTGTGTGTGTGTGTGTGTGTGTGTGTGTGTGTGTGTGTACTAGGGGTCTGAACCCCAGTCCTCATGCTTGCATAGCAAGATCTTTGTCCACCGAGCCATCTCCCAAATACCTGATTTCTGTCCCCTATTCTCCCCAAAGCATAAACTTTGGTACCTTTTGACCCCTTTCAGAATTACTAGTAGCAGGAAGACTAGAAAAGAAAAAAAAAAGATTTAGGTTTTTGGAGACAGGGTCTTATATAGCCCAGGCTGACTTCAAACTTGTTACATACCCAAGGGTGACCTTTGACACTCACTCACATACTGGGACTCTAGGTGACTACCATTGCACTTGGCTCCCAGTGGATTCTTAAGCACATTTTCCACACATGGGATGTTCTAATTGGCTGTTTTTTGGCATAATTGTTACACATTTGGCATGGATAACACACAAGTTGATATAATCAAATGGACCAACCAGATATAAGCCTACTTGCCTGTTCAAAGCACCAGTAGCTACATTCTGGAAACACAGATTTGTGTTGAATTCTTAAGCAATTTCTTGTACCAAACTCTGGAAATGGAATTTGTAAATCAGAAATTTAATGGACTTTGGATGGTGTCTTAATTTCCCAGGGAGTCTCCTGCTGGAGCTCCGTGAGCTAGACGCAGCTCTGGGGGCCGGGCAGAGTGGCGGCTGCAAATACTCCAAATTGTCTAGAAGTTTAGGGAAGATGTATGAGGGTGTGTGTTGGGAGCTGTCATAGGACTCCATCAGGATGATTGAACCTGAACAGAATCCTGAAGCAGCTCAGATTTGAAAAGATTGATGATGTTTTGTGTTCCGATAAAGCAAGAGCAAAACCAACATAAGTTTAAACCTGTAAAACACTCAACAGAGTGAATAGAACGTGGGCAAGTTGGTTTGAGAAGACTGACTAAAGCTTCTCCTAGTCCTAAAACTTTATGGCCTGATGATAAAGACCCTGTATAACCCCAGCTTATTCTGTGTTGTGAAATCAAGAAGATGCTGTATATACCTAAGTTCTCCTTTACAGCCAGGTTCATTGAAGTTCAAAGATGGCTATTTTTTCCTTTATGCTTTTATTGTCTGTTTTATTCCTAAACTTGATTGTGGTTAACACAGACAAAACGGTTTCTCTGGCCTCTTTCTTTCTTTTTTTTTTTAATATTTTATTTATTCATTTTCAAGCAGAGAGAGAGAGAGAGAGAGAGAGAGAGAGAGAGAGAGAGAGAGAGAGAGCGCACGCACCAGAGCCACTACCTTGTGGGTCTGGCTTATGTGGGTCCTCGGGAATTGAACCCAGGGCCTTAGGCACTAGAGGCGAGTGCCTTAACCGCTGAGCCATCTCTCCAGCCCGTCTCTGGCCTCTTTCTAAGCCACACTTTTTCAGTGAACATTATTTGTTTTGAATTGAGAAGCATTTTACTTTTATTTTTCCACTCAATTTGGTAGTGAGAAATTTGTGTGCACTAACTCATATAAACATTGCATAACTTGAGTAATTTTTGTCTCATATGAAAACTAAGAAAATTGGTCTGTGTATCTAATACTTACATATATATGACTTTATAAATTATTCATGGCATGATAATTTTGTGTCACCTAGGCTAGGCTACAGTGCCTAGTTAATAAACACCAGTCTAAATACTGTGATGAAGGATTATTATTCTATATTTTAAACAGGGTGTCTCAGACACATGACTGTAATCCTAGCACTTGGGAGATACAGATAGGAGCACCACAAGTTTGAGGCCAACCTGGTCTACATAGTGAGATGAGACCATGCCACAGACAACAGAAGTGGAGCCTTGCAGTGTTGCTAAGGCTGGACTCAACTCATGTAGCCCACATTGGCCTTGAACTTGGAGGTAGGGGCCAGTCACAGCATCAAATGGGCTTGGGGCTAATTTTGCTGAATTTACTGCTGGAAAATATGTAACCCCATACAAGAAACATTTCAATTCATTCAAAATAGTAATGCCACCACCTTAGAAAAGAATGTATGAGATTTTCTGTACTAGGGTGGGAAGTATATAGTATCTGTTCAAAGCAGTAGTACATTTATATATTAATGATACTGCATATTAGAAATATTGCATTCCTCTGTGATTTAACAAGACATTTACATTAATTTCTTACTACTTTTTAGGACATGTTCTAGAGATCCAACCCAGGCTATTGCTAACAGATTGAAAGAAATGTATGAAATATATTCTCAGCATTCCCAGCCAGATGAGGATTTTAGTACCTGTAGTAAAGGTAAGGTTGAATATTGTCTAACCTGCTCCCAACTTTGACATTTAAGTACATGGAGTTCTTTCTGGATACTGAGTCAGAAACACAAGGAAAAATTTATGACTGAGGACTGAAGGCTATAGTATGGCTGTCCATTTTTTCTTTTATTAAAGTGATTTCTTGACCTTTCTCAAAAATATATAAATTTCAGTTTAATGTCTTTATTAACTTGGATTTTAACACTTTTTATTTATAATTTTTCATTTGTAAACTGGAATTTAAATATAAGTTTTGTGATTCTTTAGCCCAAACAACAAGTTCAGGAGATAATGTAGATTAGGTCTCCCTTACCGGAAAGGCATGGGATCAGAAGTTTAAAATTTTAGATTCTTTTGAGTTTTAGAATATTGTATATATAAAGTGAAATATCCTGGGGGTAAAACTCAAGTATCAACACAAAATAGATTTATGTTTCATGTATGCCTTTATGCATATAGTCTAATAACTTTATGTCATATTTTTACATGGGACTTGGTATAGAATTTTCAACTTGTGGTATGATATCATGGTGGTGTCCAAAAAGCTTCAGATTTTGGAGTATTTTGGATTTTGGCTTTAGTGGTGCTCCACCTGTAGCTGGTTCATGTCCAGATCTGGCCTGGATTGTGGATTGCATATCATGAGTTGGAACCAAGCATATTTAGAATAGTAAACCAGTTATATAGTATATTTATATATACAATCAGTTCCTACTACTGTAAACACATGACATAATTAATTTACTAGAAGACAAGGTTTAAGACAGGTGTTGTGGCCTCACACCTTTAATCTCAGTATTCCAGAGACTGAGGTAGGAGGATTGTCTTGAGTTCAAGGTCAACCTGGTCTACAGAATGAGACTCTACCTCAAAAAACCAAAGCAGTAACAATGGGAAGGGGAGGGGGACAGAGAATATGAGAATGAGAATTATCCAGGTTCTGGTTTGGGGAGTTCTAGTTGATGCTAAGTAGCCCACTTCCCAGTTCTTGGGCCTGTGCTGGGGGTGAATTGTAATGGTAGGGAGGGTGTGTGGTGTAGATTCAAATATGAGCCAGGAAGCAAACAGTCCCCCAAGAGGACACGCCTCCAGTGACTTAAGAGCTCACTTGAGGCCCACTTCCTAAAGGTCCCCTAGTCTTCCAGGAATGCCACCCGAGGGATCAGAACTTCAGCACATGGGCTTTGCAGGATTCTCAACACTCAAGCAATGCAGCATAGAGCTGTGTGTTCAAACAGAAAAAACTGGGTGGTGAATCTCCATGGAGTGATAGTAAGTTCTCTTTATACAACTTTTCATAGTTTTAGAAAATGTGAACATTACCATGAAGACTGTTAAAGAAGCCAGTGTGGTGGCTCACACCTGTAATCCCAGCATTTAGAAGGTGGAGGCAGGAGGATTGCTGAAAGTTTAAGGCTAGCCTAGGCTGCTAAGTGAGACTCCGTTTCAAAAACTTAACCAAAAAATAAAAGAGGGGGCTAGAGGGATGGCTCAGCGGTTCAAGTGTTTACCTGTAGATCAAAAGGACCAGAGTTTGATTCCCCAGTACCCATGTAAAGCCAGATGCACAAGGTGGTGCATGCATCTGGAGTTCATTCACAGTGGCTGGAGGCCCTGGCACTCTCTCTCTCTTAAATAAATAAATAAATAAATAAATAAATAAATAAATAAATAAATAAAAATAATATTTTTATAAAAAATAAAAGAGGAATATTAAGGGAACTTAGGGATGATTGAGACATCCACTGTAGAAAGTATGGGTTTTGTTTTTAGATTTTATTTTGTAAACAGAGAGGGAGAGCGGTATGGCTGGGTCTTAATTTTCCACAATATTTATTTTCTTTGTATTTGATATTTTTATTATTCCTACAGAAATTGCCAGCAAACATTTTCGTTTTGCAGAAATGCTTTACTATAAAGTATTAGAATCTGTTATTGAACAAGAACAAAAAAGATTGGGAGACATGGATTTATCTGTGAGTACTGTAACTGATATATTGTACAGCACAGCAAAACATAGTTTCATCCCCTCACCCCACCACATAAAAAGGCCATTATGTAAAGAAATGATGTATGTCTTTAGGGAATAAGATTAACGTCTCAGGGAACTTGTGCACTGAGTATTCTTGACTTCATCTTGTAGTCATATAAGTGAAAGTTAGTATTTCTCAGTAGAGTAGGCCATGTATTATAACATGTACCTCTTAGAGGAAGACTCTGTAGTCAAGGGTTACAATATTCAGACTTAACCTAATAGAGCTGTTATAACATGGAGGGGCGTTTTGTTTTGTTTTGTTTTTTTAACCAGCTCTAAGTAGCAAGAATAAATTGAACATTGACTGAATAGGACTTTAGCATAAATATCTACCTATTCTTTGGAAAAATAATTATTTTTCTTAGAATTTACTAGTCAAGAAATATAAATAGTTAGGTATAGTGGTTTACCCCTTGTTACTCTAGAGGTTGAGGCAGGAGAATCATAAGTTCAAGGCCTGCTTAAGCTACATAGCAAGTTTGAGACCAGCCTTGGCAATTTTGTGAGATTCCATCTGAAATATAAACAATAATAAAAACAAGTGCTTGCCTACCATGTGCAAAGCCTTGGTGAGTACTACTAAAAAAAGAGATACAAAGAGATTGTTTTCTACAAATGATATTTAATAAAGTACATTTAAATTTTTTTACAGTTGTGTATAATTTTATTTGGCCAGCACTTGGGAGGTAGAGGTAAGAGGATCGCTGTGAGTTCAAGGCTACCCTGAGACTACATAGTGAATTCCAGGTCAGCCTGGGCTAGAGCAAGACCGTATCTTAAAAAAAGGGAGGGGAATAAAAAAATTTAAGAGTTTAAAAAACAGTGTTAATTGAAAAAAAAATTTTTGAAAAATTATAAAACAGACCAATACTAGTTTCTTATTAGTATTTATATTTATCTTTTTTTATTAAAATTTGGGACATAGTCTTATAGTTCAGTAGGCCTTGAACTTAATGTGTAATTTATGCTGGCCTCAAACTCATGATCCTCAAACCTTAGCTTCCCAAAGGCTGGGATTATAGGCACATGCCACTGTGTTTGGCTGATATTTCTCTTATTCATGGCTGCATATGGTTGTATGAATTTAAAGGGCTATTTTATGACTTAATTTATGCATGAAACACATACTGAAGAGTATATAAATTATATAGTTACAATGTAGAAGCTAATGTTAAATAGATATCTGTATATTCATCTAAGTAATCTATTTAAATTTTTATTATAGTAAACTATACTTATCAAAACAGCTTTTTTGTCATCTTTAAGTTCACAATTCAGTGGTATCAAGCTCATCGGCAGTGTTTGTAATCATTCCCACCCTCCACCTTCAGGGTTTTTCATCTTCCCAGAGTCTATTCCTGCTAAACCTCAGCTCCCTGTTTACGCATTCCTTCAACCTTGGGTAACATTTGTGTCATTTATGTCTACTCTGCCTTCAGCTTTTTATGAATTTATCTATTCTGGTGATCTCTTGCATAGTTGGAATCATGTTCTGTTTGTCCTTTGGTGTTTGACCTATTTCACTTCAGGGTTCATCCATGTTCTAGCAGGCATCACAGCTTCTTTCCTTTTGTCTAAGCATTTAAACATTCTGTTCCCCATTCATTTATTGATAGACATTTCTTTCATTTGGCTCTTGTGAATAATGCTGCTGTGGATATTGGATATTGGTGTGCAAGTATCTGTTTTGAGTCCCAGTTGTCAGTCCTTCTAGGTATTTCTACCTAGAAGTAGAATCGCTGGATCGTATGGTGATGCTTTCTTTGTTTTACAGTGCTGGAGATTGAGCCTAGGCGCTCATATATGCAGGCAAGCACTCTACCACTTAGCTGCATCCCCAGCCCCATACAGTAATTTATATTTATCTTTTTGAAGAGTTACCATTACTGTTTTCCACAGCAACAATACTATCTTTAAAATAATCCTATCCATCTCAGTATCTTATGGTGACCAGTGAGGCAGAGTATCATTTCCTTTATATTCTTTGGGGGAAATATCCATTTGGGTCCTTTACACATATTTGAATTGGTTTGTTTGCTTCTTTGTTGTCAAATTATAAGAGGTTCCCCTCCCCCATACATTCTGGACATTAACTTTTTATACATTTATTTATTTGGGGGGGGAGAGTGAAAGAAAGAGAGAATGGGTATACTGGTGCCACTGCAAACGAGCTCCACATGTATGCTCTGTTTTGTGCATCTGGCTTTACTTGGGTACTAGAAAATTTAACCCAGGCAGTCAGACTTTGCAAGCAAGCATTTTAACCACTGAGCTATATCTCCAGCCCCTGATAGTCTCCTTTTTATGTCGAAGTTTTTATTATTTTATTATTTTTAACTTTTTCAAGGGAGGGTCTCACTCTAGCCTGGGCTGACCTGGAACTCTGTAGCCCTAGACTGGCCTTGAACTCAAGGTAATCTTCCTTTCTCATCCTCCAAAGTGCTGGGACTGAAGGTGTGAACCACCATGTACTCAGTTTTTAATTCAGTCTAATTATCTATATTTTCTTTTGTTGTCTGAGTAACTTTTAATTCAGAAATAATGAATGTTATACACAGTGTTGGCAAGTAAGAAAGCAAAAAGCAAAAAGTAAAAGTCATCTGTGGGTACTGGGGAGATGGCTCAGCAAGGTGCTTGCTTGCTAAGCATATAAAGCCATTTGTGGGCCAGTGTCCTTTGCAGCAGTCAGAGACCTGTCTCTCAAAGAAGGCAGAGCACAGACAACAATTCTGACCTCCACATGGCACAGTGATACCTGCATACGCAGACACACACATGTGCACACACATAAGTCAGTAAAAGTTTAAAATATTTTCATTTATTTCCTTGCAAGGAAAGAGAAAGAATGGATGCACTAGGGTCTTTTGCTGCTGCAAAAGAACTCCAGATGGATGCGCCACTTTGTGCATCTGGCTTTACGTGGGCCCTGGGGAATTGAACCCAGGCCACCATGCTTTACAGCAAGTGCCTTAACCACTGTGTCACCTCTCCAGCCCCTAAATAAATATTTTAAAAACTCACTTGTGATTACATCACCTTCTAATAAATATGTTGCCCTTTGGCCCATGGTCATCATATAGACACTTATGTGTTTCCTTGCTGTGTAACCTACCTCTTACTGTAAAACTTTTCTTATTGTTCTGAGCATCAGCATATGTATGTATTTGGTTAGGAATCTGTCGTAGTCAGCCACACACCACTGGGATGAATCTCCAAACCACGCATGATTATGGGGAGGAAAATATTTATTGAACAGATTCAGGGGAAGTTAATGGGAAAAGGCTGGCCCCCTTTCACAGAGGCAAGCAGAGACAGAGACAGAAGCCCACCACCAGCACCACAAGCAAGCACACTCCAACTAACAAAAGGAACTCCAGTCTTGAGCTCAGACTGCTTTTTGCATATGTAAAGCTAGAATTCCAGACCCACCCCAGAAATACCTTAGGGCTGAACCCTAGGATCTGGCCAAGGTGACACACTTCCTCCAGCCAGAACTGGCTAGAGACAATTAACAATTTAATAAACACAATTATAATAAATTCTATTGGGGGACATTATTCAAACTACCACAATCCACCCCTGGCCCCCAATAGAATTATAACTATCTATTATGTTTAGTCCAACTTTAAAGGTCCCATAGTCTTATCAGCTTTAAATTTTGTAAAATCAAAACAAGTTACAAAATTTTAACATATAATGGCACAGAGCAAACATTTGGAACTGCTATGAGGCTTAACAAGGAAAGACAGGGCCAAGGCAAACTCAACAAATATTAGCAAACATCCACATCTGCAGTTCAAGTCCCACAGCACAACCAGTGACTGACAAGTCTCTGGATTTTTCAGTTTTCTCCCTCCATCTTAGCTGAGTAGCTGGGAAAACTTCCATCCCGAGCCAACAGCGCTCCATGGTAGTCCTTGCAAAGTCCTGGTATGTCCACATCTTCGGGTCTCCATTGCAAACCACGGTCCACCTTCCAATGGCTTCACTTGCCAACCAGGGACTCCACACCTTGTTCCAAATACCACATCTCTGCAGCGGCTCCTGGAACCGTGTGCACTTCACAACCCACTCCACTCATGCATTCCTCATGCTTCCAAAGTAGTACCAGGTATGCAGGACACAGCCATGTTGTTAATAAAGGGACAAAATAAATGTAACCTTGAAGGGCAGATATTTTCTTTCAGCGATTTCCTTTCCAAAGAGTTTGCACAGTCCATCTTTTTGTCCTTCCTGGGTGGAAACACCTCAGGCATTTCTCCATTGTTTCAATGTAAAGCATTTGGGCCATAATCAAAAGCCAGTCTCTGAGCCAATAAGTTAAACTTGCTTTGAGGTTTCTCTAACTTCAAATCTTAAATTCTCAGTCCCATATCCATAGCCAAGCACACAGTCCATTTCTTAAATTCAGCCTTGGTCAAACTCTCTGGGCATGGGCAATAGGACACATCTACCCCTTGGCCCAGGCACACACTTCTATTAAAGTTTTCTGCAGTTTCTCCTTCCCCTTAGAAAGTTCACAAGCCAAACCTCCAAATGCAATTCTCTCTGCACTGAGCATTTCCAAATTCTCATCAGAATAGTCCATAAAACTTGGCTTACTGCTCTGGAAGGCATCTTCAGTTGCAAGTACCAAGTCCATGTCCATTCCTCCAGCACACAAGTTCCAGAAGATCAAAATCCACATGACCAGATTCATCTCAGCAGATCACCCCACTCCTGGTACCAAATCTGTCATAGTCAGCCACACGCCAATGGGATGAATCTCCAAACCATGCACAATTATGGGGAGGAAAATATTTATTGAACAGATTCAGGGGAAGTTAATGGGAAAAGGCTGGCCCCCTTTCACAGAGGCAAGCAGAGACAGAAACCCACCACCAGCACCACAAGCAAGCACACTCCAACTAACAAAAGGAACTCCAGTCTTGAGCTCAGACTGCTTTTTGCATATGTAAAGCTAGAATTCCAGATCCACCCTAGAAATACCTTAGGGCTGAACCCTAGGATCTGGCCAAGGTGACACACTTCCTCCAGCCAGAACTGGCTAGAGACAATTAACAATTTAATAAACACAATTATAATAAATTCTATTGGGGGACATTATTCAAACTACCACAGAATATAATCTCTCTCTCTTTCTCTCTCTCTCTTTTTTGTTTTTTCAAGGCAGGGTCTTGCTCTAGCCCAGGCTGACCTGGAATTCACTCTGTAGTCTCGGGCTGGCCTCAAACTCATGGCGATCCTCCTACTCCTCCCGAGTGCGAGTGCTGGGATTAAAGGCGTGCGCCACCACACTCGGCTAAAATCTCTTTTTAAGAAATAGATTTCATAACAGGTTTTTGAAAGTTCTTAAAAATTTATTTATATTTTAAGTAAAAAGTGAGCTTATAGATTTTAAAAGAAGGTTTTGTAAGAAAGAAAGCAGTTACTTTTACCAACTCAGAATACTATCTTTTTAGAGTAGGCTAATGTTTCTAAGTGCTGTTAATTTTGTTTTTTAGGGTATTCTGGAGCAAGATGCATTCCATAGATCACTCTTGGCCTGCTGCCTTGAGGTTGTCACTTTTTCTTATAAACCTCCTGGGAATTTTCCACTAATTGCTGAAATGTTTGATGTACCACTTTATCACTTTTATAAGGTATTTAAAATTTATACTGATAACTGTGGGTAAGACCAGCCTCTTGCTGCTAATCATGTATCCTACATTAGCATATAAATATATTTATCCTATTTTAGATTATGTATTTAACAATTAATTGCTAGAGAACAAAGAAGAAACTGGAGAGTCTGAAGACCTATATACAGTAGTTTAAAAGATTGCTTTTGGAGAAGAGTTTCATTTGATTACTTCTGCTATCTTATAAAGGATTATAGAATATTGATTGAAGAGGCAGGGAGGAACAAGATGTGCTAATGTACACCTGTAATCTCAGCACTTGGGAGGCATAGGCAGGAGCATCACAAGTTTGAAGCTAGCCTGGGCTATAGAGCAAGACTGTGTCTCAAGAAGAAGGAAGGAGGGTAGGAAGGG
This sequence comes from Zapus hudsonius, assembly GCA_004024765.1. NCBI lineage: Eukaryota > Metazoa > Chordata > Mammalia > Rodentia > Dipodidae > Zapus > Zapus hudsonius. Next base: position 38,506 of record PVHP010007421.1, on the reverse strand, counting down.
AGGGAGGGAGGGATAAGGCTCCAGAGAGTAGCATACATATCACTAACTAATCTTGTATGACAGTCTTATTTTGTGAAAGCCTAATAACATTGAAAGTGTCTTTCAGGAAAAAATAAGTTCTCTAGTCTCAAAAATATCAATATACAAGGCATATTTTTTTATTTATAAAATCTGAAATATATCACTATACAAAATATTTTATATAAATCATATATGTAGATGATGTACAAAGACAGTAGAAATAAAATCAACTGCTTCAAATGGTTTCATTAAACTTACAATTGTAATTTGGTAAATTTTTCTAAATATTTTTAAAATATTGAAGTAGATGTTTCCATTTTGCTTTTGTAATCAAAAAGTTTTTGTGTGAAAACTCATGGTAATTATGATTATGAAGTGAATCAAGGCATGTCTCTTCATTTCAGGTGATAGAAGTATTCATTAGAGCGGAAGACGGCCTCTGCAGAGAAGTGGTAAAACACCTTAATCAGATTGAAGAACAAATCCTAGATCACTTGGCATGGAAATCAGAGTCCCCACTCTGGGATAGAATTAGAGAGAATGAAAACAGAGTTCCTACATGTGAAGAGGTTTGTGAAAATATCTTAACCATCTTTGTTTAAGGAAAGTACATTCAGTATCCTATTTGTAATCTACTAGAGAGCTGTTCAACTTAAAGTCTTCCCTTTAGCAGGTAGGGGGTTGGCAGTTTGGTTAATATTTTACTCCCCTATCAAAAAGGAAACAAGAGTCAGGAATAATTTGTGACTATCCTCAAGGAAGTTTTCTGTGACAGAGAAAAATTACATTATTCTTTCTTGATTTCCGGATCAGCCTTCATTCCATAGAGAGGTTGCTATTCTAACTCCCCACGTCAGTCATGAAAGTTGACTCATAGTATCCATAGTTAATATATATATATATATATATATATATATATATATATAAAACTCATAGTGGAATTTTTTTAAGACTACAGATTTTTGCTTTCATATGAAAATGATGAAGATACCTAATTTTTTTTTAAGGAATGGGTCAGCCTGGGCTAGAGTGAAACCGGCCCTACCTTGAAAAAGCAAAAGTAAAATGAAATAAAGAAAGAATGACTAGTAAGCTGAGATCAATTTCTTTGCCTTATTTTTTATTTATTTTAAAAATATTTTTATTTGTAAGCAGGGGGGAGAGAGAGAGAGAGAGAGAGAGAGAGAGAGAGAGAGAGAGAGAGAGAGGGAATGGGTGTTCCAGGGCCTCTTGCTACCGACAAACTAACTCCAGATACATGCACACATCCCTTTGTGCGTCTGGCTTTATGTGGATGCTGGGGAATTGAACCCAGGCCATTGGGCTTTGTAAGCCAGCAACCTTTAACAACCAAGTCTTCTTTCCAGTCCCCCTTTTCGTTATTTTAATGAAAATTCCTTTCTGGCTTTCATGATGTTGTGTGTACACTTCTGTGCAGGTCATGCCACCTCAGAACCTAGAAAGAGCAGACGAAGTCTGCATTTCTGGCTCTCCGTTGACCCCTAGAAGGGTGAGTGAAGTTCGAGCTGATACTGGAGGACTTGGAAGAAGTAAGTTTAAAATACTAGGAAAAATATTCTGGAACCTTTGATGTAGAAATTTAAATTTCTTGCAAACCTACAAGTAAATTTAATGGGCTGTATCATGAAGAAAATATCTGCATACTTTAGCGACATATGGATCACTTAAAATGCTTTTTATAGAAACGGGCGTCTTGAGACAGGGTCTCATATAGCCCAGGCTGCCTTGAATTCACTTTGTAATCTACATCTGGCTTAAAAATGCTTTCAAGAAATATTTAAGAACATAAGAAAATGTATGAATTTTTTTTGAGACAGGTCTTGCTATATAGCTCAGGCTGACTTTGAACTTTTAAAAAAAATTTTTTTAATTTGTATTTATTTATTAGGGAGGGAGGGAGGGAGGGAGGGAGGGAGAGGGAGGGAGGGAGAGAGAGAGAGAGAGAGAGAGAGAGAGAGAGAGAGAGAGAGAGAGAGAGAGAGAGAGAGAGAGAGAAAGTATGGTATCACCAGGGCCTCTTGCTGCTGTAAACAAATCCAGAGGCATATGCCACTTTGTATATCTGGCTTTATGTGGATACTGGGGAATCGAGCCTGGGCCAACAGGCTTTGTAAGCAAGCACCTTTAGCCACTGACTTTAGCCACTGAGCCATATCTCCAGCCCCTGTGACCTTGAACTCTTATTAGGTATATCCGACCTTTTGACATCATGATATGTTGTCATCTACAGAGTTCATATTAGAGAATTGTAAAATTGAAGTTTAAAAAAAAATCACAAAAAAACTTAGTGCTGGGCTGGAGAGATGGTTCAGTGGTTTAGGTGCTTGCCTGCAGAGCCTAATGACCCAGGTTTGATTCCCTAGTACCCACATAAAGCCAGATACACAGAGTAGCGTGTGCATCTGGTATTCATTTGTACAGGTTAGAGGCCCTAGTATGCCCATACTCTGTCTGTCTTTTTGTCTGTATCTCTTGGCTTGCAAATAAATAAATAAAACATGTATAAAAAAAACCTCAGTGTTTTAAATAAGTTTATAGTTTTGTATTGGGCAACATTCATACTGATCCTCTGCCACATGTAGCCTGTGGGCTGCTGTAGACATTCCTCTCAGACCCTTTTGTCACGCCCCGCTTACAAGTATCTTTATTATTATTATTATTTTAAATTTTTTTGTTTTATTTAAGAGAGAGAGAGAGAGAGAGAGAGAGAGAGAGAGAGAGAGAGAGAGAGAGGCAGGCAGACACACAGAGAGAATGGGCTCCAGGGCCTCCAACCACCTTGTGCATCTGGCTTTACATGGGTACTGGGGAATTGAACTTGGGTCCTTCTGCTTAGCAGGCAGACAACTTAACCACTAAGCCATCTCTCCAGCCCACAAGTATCTTTTGAAAAGCATAGAGTACTATATATTTAACTTGATCTTCATTTCTAAGTTAATGTTTATCTGTGAACATACAAAAGGGCAGAAATGGGAAAACTAGTCAAGAATGATTCCATTGTTTGGCTGGTAGAATTCTAACTGTTTTTTTAATTATTTCAAGGCAAATATGTATTACTTTTATTTTTTAACTTTTTATTGATAATTCCATAATTATAGACAATAAACCATGATAATTCCCTCCCTACCCTCACTCTCCCCCTCTCAAATCTACTGCCCATTGTATTACTTTTTAAATAGTTATGTTTTTAGTATTTATCCTTATTTATTTAGAGATTGGCATCTCACTGTGTTCCCTAAGCCAGCCTTCAATGCTTAGCTTTCCTAACTCAGCTTCCAGAGCAGCTGGAATTACAGGTTTGTACCACTATGCCTGGTTATGTACTTTTAAAATCAAAATACAGAGAAGCTTTCTTAAGGACAGAACTGCAGGATCCAATTAGATACAGGCGAGCCAGTGACATTAGAGCCTGAGCATGTTCAGCTTTGTAACTTGAGCTGCGGGTTAACAAGAAAGGTGCTGGCCCAAGTACAGAAAGCACAGGTTTGCTGTCCATCTCCTTTATATTTTAGGTAGCTCCTTAGTCGATCCACTAGGTACAAGGTTTAAATATACATAGAGGAGACGCAGCTAATAATAATAATGATGATCATCATCATCATCAGTGCTCAGGATTCAACCCAGAGCCTCCCAAGTGCAAGGTACATGTTCTACCACTAAGCTACACCTCTGGCTCCACAGTTGCTTTCTAAAGAACAGTTATATAAATCCAGAAAGCTCTGATTCCTTGGATGCCATTAGAGCACTGCTGTGTCTAGATCAGTTTTTAAATGTAGCTGATAAGGACTAGCTATAGAAGGTAAAGTCAGTTTTACACTAAGTCAGTAAATACAGATGGTGTTGGGTATGATGGTACATTCCAGTAATGTCAGGAGTTAGACAGCTAGGGCAGGAGGATCTTGAGCTCAAGGCCAGCCCTGTCTCAAAAGAACAAAGTAAGTGTAAAAAAGAGCCATGTGAAATCTGCTTCACTTTGTTGTTGTTGTTTTGGCTTTCCAAGGTAGGGTCTTGCTCTAGCCCAGGCTGACCTGGAATTCACTATGTAGTCCCAGGCTGGCCCCGAACTCATGTTGATCCTCCTCCTTCTGCCTCCCCAGTGCTGGGATTAAAGGCAGGAGCCACCACTCCAGCTTTGCTTCACTTTTGAAAGAGAGTAATAGCAGTTTAACTCTTTCCTTGTAGCTACTCAGACTTGACTGCAGATTTTTCAGCTGCTCTTTTTCAGTTCTGTTTCCATAGTTTTCCCTTCCAAATCCATGGATTATAACTTGACATTAAACTTCACTTTCCTTGTACTTATTTCTTTACTTACCTACGTTCTCTGCACTATAGCAACCTTAGGGTATTTTCTGATTCTGTAGCTTTGCACCAAATGCAGATGTTCAGTAAGTTTATGTATTTTTATACTGTCAAGTAGTGTTAAGATATGCTTTCAAGTGTTTATTTTTGTCAATATCTGTTGTGACCTCCTTACTTATATTTATAAATTTGAAATAGCTCCTAATGTGCAGGTTTATAAGTAGACATAGAAGAGAGTATAGGTGGACATAGAAGAAAGGAAATTCTTAGACTTAAAAATGTACATATTGCTGTGAATACTTAAATTAAGTCATAATTTTTTCAAGAGTTTTGTTTTTGTTTATAGTGGTTTAAAAAGTTATGGAAATAGTGTTCATAGTAGTACAATATTTGTACATGTACTTATTGTTACTGAATTATATGCCTAACATGGTTACAGTTAGTAATGTTATGTTATAGTTATATTTCACTACAATTGAAAAATGTTTGTAATATACCAAAAGCCATTGAATTATAGAATTTAAATGGGTAAAATTCATGGTATATGAACCATATCTCAAGCTCTGAAAAACACAAATTAATTGGATGTGGTGGCTCACACCTTTAATCCCAGCATTCAGGAGGCTGAGGTCAGAGGATCACTGTGATTTCCAAGAGTGGGCTACAGTGAGATCCTAACTCAAAAAAACAACAACAACAACAAAAAGCCGTAGTTGAATCTAAACCATATATATTAGAATATTAGCAATTTCCTGTATGCGGATAAAGAAAACTCATAAAAAGCTGGGGAGATGATTCAGCAGTTAAGTTGGCCTCTTAGTGGAGACCACCAAATTTGACTCCCCAGAACCCATTTTAAAAGGTGGGTGTAGCCATGCATGTGTGTAATCCCAGGCTGTAGGGGGCCGAGACTGGAGAATTACTAGGGATCTGGGTTGAGAGAGACCATGTCTCCAGCAATCAAGATTTGAATAAGTGGTAATAAGACACCTGATATTCTCCTCTGGCCTCTACACACACACATGTGCATATACCACACACCCACACACATACATACACTCACTCATGCTTGCATCCATGCAAAAAAAAAGAGTGAGAAAAGCTGAGAGAAATAAAGTATAAAGAAATAGAATAATTTCCAAAGTTGCCTGTTTCATCAGGTGCTTATGACAAAGTCTAGTTTGAGTTATGGTAAGGAAGATAAAGAAGGGGGTACTCTAAGACAAGTAGTTGAATGGAGATATACTATGACTTCTGTAATTATTGCTTGCTTTTAAATTATTAAATATTTCAAGCACTGGAGTTCCTTTTGAACTACAGTTTGGATGGAGGCCAGATCTGTCTCTGTGTTAAGTGTTCTGTCTGATTTTTTTGATCCTAGGTATAACATCTCCAACCACATTATATGACAGGTACAGTTCCCCAACAGTTAGTACTACTAGAAGACGGCTCTTTGAGAACGACAGCCCCTCTGACGCGGGGACACCTGGTCGCATTCCCCCACAGCCCCTAGTCAATACCGTGCCTGTGCAGAATGTGTCTGGGGAGACTGTTTCTGTCACACCAGTTCCTGGACAGACTTTGGTTACCATGGCAACAGCCACCGTCACAGCCAACAATGGACAAACAGTGACCATTCCTGTACAAGGTAAGGAAAACAAGAGTTGGATATTGAATTTTTTTTAGCATTTATTGGAAAGTTACCTAAGATCTGGCTAAAATAACAATCTGGATAGTGGATTGGTGGGGTCAGGGGCTTGAGGGAAGAAACTTTGTATGTCAAATTTTATATTTTTCCCTCTGTAATAAATTGTAGGTATTGCCAATGAAAATGGAGGGATAACCTTCTTCCCCGTGCAAGTCAATGTTGGAGGGCAGGCACAGGCTGTGGCTGGCTCTATCCAGCCCCTCAGTGCTCAAGCCCTGGCTGGAAGTCTGAGCTCTCAACCAGTGACAGGAACAACTTTGCAAGTCCCTGGTCAAGTGGCTGTTCAACAGATATCCCCAGGCGGACACCAGCAGAAACAAGGCCAGCCTTCAACCAGCAGCGGTATTAGACCCAGAAAGACCAGCTCTTTATCACTTTTCTTTCGAAAGGTAATGTTCCCTCTGCTCTTACTGAAGCATGAGTTTGGGAGATGTAAGTATTAAACAAAGATTGAATTATTCTTGTTTATCTGTTAGGTTTACCACTTAGCAGGTGTTCGTCTTCGGGATCTTTGTGCTAAACTAGATATTTCCGATGAACTGAGGAAAAAAATTTGGACCTGCTTTGAATTTGCCATAGTGCAGTGTCCCGAACTTATGATGGACAGACATCTGGACCAGTTGTTAATGTGTGCCATTTATGTGATGGCAAAGGTAAGTACCATTTGAGATTGACCAGAAAGATGCTACTTTATTACTCAGAACATTTTTTAACAGTTTTACTGACAGACATATGTACAACATATAAATTTAACTGTACAACATTGGTCTTAGTATATTCTCAGATATGTGCAATCTTCAGTTTTAGAGCATTCTATTTTACAGATATAGAGCAATTATTTATTTTCAGTTTTGGGTGTTTAAAGGTAGGATCTTAGTATAGCCCAGGCTGACCTGGCAGTCACTCTGTAGTCCCAGACTGGCCTGGAACTCACAGCGATCCTCCCACCTTTGCCTTACAGCAATATTTTTATCCCTCAATCAATGGACATTTGGGTTGTTACTACTTTTTGGCTGTTATGAATAACATTGTTTAGCATTTGTTTATGAGATTTTGTGTAGACCAACCTTCATTATTCTATGGTATATGTTTAGGAATGGATCAATGGATAGATTCTATATGAAAGTCTTAATTTCTGTACTTTCTCATTAATACTTTTTTATATTTTATTTATTTATTTGAGAGAGAGAGAGAGGGCTGGAGAGATGGCTCAGCGGTTAAGGCACTTGCCTCCAGTGCCTAAGGCCCCGGGTTCAATTCCCCAGGTCCCACATAAACCAGACCCACAAGGTGGTGGCCCTGGTGTTCTCTCTCTCTCTCTCTCTCTCTCTCTCTCTCTCTCTCTCTCTCTCTCTCTCTCCCTCTCTGCTTGAAAATGAATAAATAAAATATTAAAAAAAAGAGAGAGAGAAGCAGACAGAGAGAGACAGAGAGAGTGGGCATGACAGGGCCTCCAGCCACTGCAAATGAACTCCAGACACAAGCGCCCTCTTGTGCATCTGGCTTTATATGGGCACTGGGGAATTGAACTCAGGTCCTTCTGCATTGCAGGCAAACATCTTAATGGCTAAGCCATCTCTTCAGCCCTCATTAATACTTTTTTAAACTGTCAACTTATTGAAGTGAAAGTCACAAAACAAAGTTAACTACTTTCAAGTGAACACAGTATATGGTCTGCCCTGAAGAATTTCCACTTTTTTTTTTAGAATAGGTCTCATGTACCCAAGGCTAGCCTTGAAATATGTAGCTGAACTTGAACTTCTGATCTTCCTGCCTCCACTTCCAGAATGCTGGGATCACATATGTGTGCCACCTGCTGAGTTTTCTTTGGTGCTGGGGCACTAACACAGGGCTTTGTGCACTGTGTAACACAGGACTAAGCAAGCTCTCTACCTGTTGAGCAGTACACTGAAGAGACTATGTGTTTTGTTATCTTTGGGGAACTGTTCTACAGATGTCTGTTAGGTCTGGTTCTTTTATAGAGTTCTTAGTGTTCTGACTTTGTTTTGTGTAGATCTTCTTTCCATAGTTGAAAGTACAATATTAAAATCTACAAATGTTATTCTTGAATTGTCTAATTTCTTCTCCATTCCTGTCAGTTTGGGGGTTCTTGCATTTTTTGTGTCCTTCTGTTTATTACTTGCTGTTGTAGCTTCCTGATGATCCTTTTCTCATTATAAAGTGAGTACTTCATTAGTATTTGTTTCTGTTCTAAAATCAATGATAGCCTAATGTTTTGTATTCACCAGCTTTCTTCTTCTATCATTCTGCTGACAGCTAAATTTGTTTTTTACTTTCAAACATTTGCGTTTTGATCTGAAGTGTCTCTTAGAATGTCATTGGATCATATTTTTACAATCTCTAATTTTTTGCTTCCTCAAGTAATATTTACTTTTATTGATTTAATAGCATTTAAGCCTGATATTTTGTTTTCTATATACTTAAATGTCTCTTTTTCTTCTTGATTTTTTTGTGTGTTGATATTTCCTTTTTTTCTCTTTCTCCCTCCTTCCCTCTTTTTCTTCTTTGACAGGGTCTCGTATTTATCAGCCAGTTGGCTAAGCTCACTGTGTAGTCAGGTATGACCTTGAACTTCTGGTTCTCTGGCCTTCGTCTCCCAGGTGCTGGGATTACGGTCCTGTACTACCATGCCTAGTTTATGTGGTGTTAGGGACTAAACCTGGGGCTTTGTGCATTCTAGGCAGGCACTCTATCAACTGAACTACATCTCCAGCTGCTCATTGGGTTTTTCAGGGTTTGTTTGTTTGCTTGTTTGTTTGTTTTAGGTATGGTCTTGTTCTAGCCCAGGCTGACCTGGAATTTACTATGTAATCTTAGGGTGACCTCAAACTCGTGATGATTCTCCTGCCTCTACCTCCCAAGTGCTGGGATTAAAGGTGTGCGCCACCACACCTGGCTCTCATTGGGTTTTTGTAATGTATGATTTTAGTTATTTTTTCACTATATATATATTTTTTTCACTATATACATATATATATTTATATATATATATACATACACACACACCATTTCCTTAATATTTGCTCTAAGGTATACTATATCTTTTAAATTTAGAGAGATTTTATTTTAGGGAAGGCTTAGAGTTTAGGAAGAATTTAGAATTTAAGAGAAAGCAGTCAGGCAAAGCTCCTGTACACCAGGAGGGGGTTTCTAAAAACATAAAAGCCCACCTAGGATCCAGAATGGTGTCTTTTCTAGGTCCTGACCAGCTCTGACACCAGGTTTCTACTTAGAAGATCAGACTTAATCCTTCCAGTAATCTTCATCCTCCAGGAAAGAAAACTATTTTAAGAAAGGGAGCTCCTTTCAAGGAACAACAAATCTAGGGAGGAGACTGCAAGGACAAGCCCAAGGGCATTCCTTGCTGTTACTTTTGAAGCCTTGTTATTTACCCTAACAACCAATCTGGCTTCTCTGAGCTGAGTAAGGTTTTCAGGTGTGGCATTTGGGGTACCTCTCAAGTGCATTGGTATGATGCAGGAAGACAGTCCTGGATCCAGATGCTGGGAGAAAGAATGAAAGCAAGAGGAGTCAGGGGAAGTGAGCACTGAGACAGCTAGGGCTGTGTAGGGTTTCCATTCTTGTAAACTTTCAGACCTTACTTATCATTTCTGCTTCTGCTTGGTTCCTGTGGGGTTGACTTGTATCCGGAGTCACTTGTCTTATAAGGGGTGTCTGTTTCTGGGTACTCACTTTTACAAGATAACTTGGCAGTATGCAGGAGTGCTGTTCTTCTTTGACCACTCTGAGTGTCATCCACCGACACTTGTATAGCCTCTGACTAGAAGTCAGCTGCTATCTAATGGTGTTTCTCCATAAATGAAAAATGTCTCTCTTAATGCTTCGAGATTTTCTTTCTTGGGCTTTCAGCATTTACATCATACCTGAATGTTGACTTCTTTATCCAACTCGGGATTTGTTGAGCTTCCTGATTAATGTTTTTAAATACATCAGGATGCTTTCAGCCCCACCCCCATCCCTCAGAGAGGGTCTTATGCACTCTAGGTTCACCTCTTACCCCTGCCTTCTGAGTGTTGGGAATACAGGCACTATGATGCTTGGCTTCGTGTTTATTTCTTTGAACATTGCTTCTGCTTCTCTGCCTCTATTCTCCTCTGGTACTCCTAGGTTAAAACCAGCTTGTGGAGGAATGGGTTTACTTTGGCTTACAGACTCATGGGGAAGCTCCATGATTACAGGGGAAACCATGGCATGGGCAGAGGGTGAACATCATTTCCACCCCAGTACTGTCAACAGTGGCAGGAGGGTGTTCCAAAAACTGGCAAGGAGAAGCCAGCTATAATCCCCATAAGCCAAGCCTCCCACAACACACCTCCAAGGAGGTTCCAATTCCAAAACTACCATCAGCTGGGGATTGGCATTTAGAACACCTTAAGTTTATGGAGGACACATGAATCAAACCACTACAATCTGTCCCTGGCCCATACATGATGTAAAATGCAATGTATTCAGTTCAACTTTAAAAATCCCCACAGTTTTTATCAATTCCAATGATAATTCCCATAATTGGAGGTCTTTGCTGAGCAGTAATACCAAAAAACTCCATAATGGCACAAAACAAATATTCACACTGCAAAAGATGGCATTGGGCATAGCGAAGACAGATTGAACCAATACAAGATTTAAAGCAAGCAGGGAATCATCAAACCCTAACTCCCAGTCCGATAATCCTAATCAATGAAGAGTCTATGGAGTTCCAATTCTATCACTCCAGCCAGGCTACTCACATTCTGGAAAAACTTCCTTTGGTGCTGGCAGCTCTCCTTGGCAGCCATTCCACAGTCTTGGCATATCCATTGGGTCTCTACTACAACCCATGTTTCATCTCATGGCTCCATCAGGCCTCTACTCAGGTAATCCAACAGGCCTGCTTCACACTGCCCATGGCCATTTCCAAAAAACAAAACTGTTGCAAATCCAATGACCCTCTTTCCTGCATTTGTTATACTCCATAGTACTATGTGGGCTAACAAATTGTTAATCCAGGGTGGGAAATAAAGCTAGATTTGAAGCAGGAAACCTCCTTCATCATTCATTCCCCTTACTTCAAAGAGTCCACATTTTTCCTGCTGTCCCAATGCAGATCACCTGGCCCAATCTCAATGACTGTAATCTCTCACACAATTGCAGCCGAACAGGCAGTTTCAGCCCAAAGACTTTAATTCTTTTGTGCTGTCTCCATCTGCTCACACCAGTCTATTCCTATGCAAAGCAACACTGCACAAGTTCTCAGGACACAGGCAGGCAGAAGGCAGCAAACCTCTCACGCAAACTGCTTCTGGCACGGTCCTCACAAAGTTCTCATTCTCATAAGCCAAACCTCACAGTCCATAGTTCTTATTGCATTCAGGTCTTTCAGCTCTGACCAGAATGGTCCATTAGGCTGTATTTACAGCACTGCAAGGTGTTTCTTAGGATGAGGTTTCACATCCATCCACATTCCTCCTCCTGCATATTGGTTGCAAAAGGCCAAAGCCACAGAATCAGGGTTCTAGCAGCAAAGACCAATTCCACACTCTAGTAACAAAACTGTTGTAGTCAGCTTCTCATTGATGCATGGAAAAAGAACCCAATCAAAAGTAGCTTGTTGAGGAATGGGTTTATTTTGACTTACATGCTTGAGGGGAAGCCCCATGATGGCAGGGGAAATGATGGCATGAACAAAGGGTGGACATCACCTCTGCCACAGCACTGCAAATGGGCAGGAGAGTGTGCCAAAAATTGGCAAGGGAAAGCTGACTATGATCCACATAAGCCCGCCCCCAAAACACACCTCCAACAAGGTTCCAATTCCAAAACTGCCATCAGCTGGGGATTGAGACACATGAATCAAACCAACACATCCTGTTACTTGTATGTTGGTGTGCTTAATAGTAGTCAACATTTCTCTGAAGCTGTTTTTCTTTAATCATATACTCTTGATTCAGATTTGTTAATTCCTTGTTTGCTTTGCCACCTCAGAGCTCCTGTTTTCCTTCTCTAATGAAGTTTTTATTTCCATTATTGTGTTTTTCCACCATGCTTCTGCTCTTAATACATTTTAGATTGTCATGAATTTTTGTTCCTTCCTATATGCCCTTAGTGCCATGACTAAGTGACTTTAAATCACTCCTTTTAAATACAATTTTTACCACTTTCAGTGGATAGCAGGTTCACTGAGTTTCTCACACTATTTTGACATTCCTTTTTCTCTCTCTTTGTTTGACAGGTAACCAAAGAAGACAAATCCTTCCAGAATATCATGCGCTGTTATAGGACTCAGCCACAGGCCCGGAGCCAGGTAAACATGCTTTCTCTCTAAGTGAAAATTAAGCTTAAGTCTATGATGAATAAAAATAAAGTTCAAAGGACTGAAAAGATGATTCAGTGGTTAAAGGCACTTTGTTTGCAAAGCCTGCTGGCCCAGGTCCAATTCCCCAGTACTCATGTAAAACCAAATACTCAATGTGGTGAATGTGTCTGGAGTTGCTTGCAGCATCAGGAGGCCCTGGTATGCCCATTCTCCTCTCTCTTTGTCATTCTCAAATAAACATTTTTAGTAACATAAAATTTAAAAAGTTAGCCTTAATTGATTCTGTGTCCCTTCTCTTTTCCCAAGATACTCTTTCATCTTTTTAAATCACTTATATACATACATCATATGATTCCAAGTCCTCCTTCAAGGACAGTGATGTGCAGTATTTCCTAATACAGAGAATCATGAACTAGATGCAAATTAAAAAGTTATTTGGTTTCTATATCACTTTCGTTCCAGTTTAGTAAAGCAAATACTAAATCGAGATAAAGTTCAATGAATATTCAAATGTCACTTTACTTTTAATACCATTCATTTGTCTCTGATAGGCAAATATGTTTGATCTTTTTATCTTAGGATGACTTGAATTTATGGTCAGGCATTTGTAGTATTTTATGTAGTATTTAGAACTTGAAGGTGGGCTCTGGTGTTGTCCTAGCTGTTAATAACTGTATGACCTAGTTCTTCTTGCTGTTGTTGATATTTGATACATAGTGTCTCGCTATGTAGCACAGGCTGTCCTTGAATTAGCTACTTTCCTGCCTTGGCCTCCCAAGTGCTGGGATCACGGACAAGCTCCCAGCATGCCTGGCTTGGGTGTAATTACTAACACCTCCTGAAGACAATCATCACTAAATAGGTTTGTGAGAGCCAAATATCATCTAGGCTGTGCTCACTAAATACAAGTTTCTGTCCTCTTGTGTGGCTGTAAAGGTGTACAGAAGTGTTCTGATCAAGGGGAAAAGGAAAAGAAGGCATTCCGGCAGCAGTGACAGCAGAAGCCATCAGAACTCTCCAACAGAACTGAACAAGGATAGAGGCAAGTGAGAACTTTATGAACTCTTTTTTAATGCCAAGACTAAAGGTAACTCAATAAAACACTTATGGGAGTGATTTACTGCTAAGAGATTTGCTTGGGTAATGAAGTAATGAAGACCATACATGCTTCAGACAGGAACTGCCAGCCTGTGTTCTGGAAAGATCTTGCCCTTCCACTGGAGCTTGCTACAGACTGTCCCTATCGGTTGACTTGCCCCTAGTTGTTGGTGCAGGACCTGGTGCCACTCATTACCCTGCAAGCCCTCTGTACAAGCATGACGTGGAAGTGAAGTGGTTACTATTCTACCCGAGTTTTTCTCCTTTGTGTGGAGAAGAGACTGTCAGGAACCAGGAGTGGTAGTTCACACTGTAATCCCAGCTCTAGGGAGGCAAAGTCAGGAGTATGAATGCCAGACCTGCCCAGACTGTATACTGTGAGATTGGTGAGCCCTTGTCTCATTAAAACAAAACAAAAAAGTTCTAAAGAAGAGTGAGCAAAATAAGAGCGCCCATTTATTGCCATTGATAAGCAGAGTGAGTAGGTACACTTCCTTTTTAAAGCACTTTTTGTTCTTGTCGTCACAGCCAGTAGAGACTCCAGTCCGGTGATGAGGTCAAGCAGCACCCTGCCAGTCCCGCAGCCCAGCAGTGCCCCTCCCACACCCACTCGGCTCACAGGTGCCAACAGTGACATGGAGGAGGAGGAGAGAGGAGACCTCATTCAGTTCTACAACAACATCTACATTAAACAGATCCAGACATTTGCCATGAAGTACTCACAGGCAAACGCAGTAAGCGGGATAAAGATTGTTTCATCATCTTTTTCACTCCTGAGGGAGGAGGAGTCATTTTTGATCTTTTCCATATGTAAACTAGATTTAAAAAGAATTATTTCAATAAATAAAACTAAGGAATTCCCTAACAGGAGTAATTTGCCTAAGCAACAAAATGTCTATCGATGCATTAAGCATGAAGAATAGGTTGTGTTGGATTCCCTACAAGTACAGGAGTAGAACAAGAGACAGAAAGTAGCTGCATGGTTCAAGTTCAGCATTTAACAGTGATGACACTGAATATTAGCTTTCTCTGTGCTTTTTGTTGCCTTATATATGAAATTGTAGTAGTAGTTACTAGCTTCTTGGGTTGTTACTGCAGATTAAATGGTATTATAAAAAATGTTCAATGCTGGGTGTGGTGATGGCATACGCCTTTAATCCCAGCACTTTGAGACCAGTGGGGACTATATAGTGAATTCTACATCAGCCTGGGCTAGAGCAAGATCCTATCTGAAAATACAACAAAAAGACTTGAAACAGTGGCTGGAAGAAATAAGCCCTGGAGCATGTGTTGCTAGCTTGAGTTTCTTTATTAGACGTCTCAATAAAGTTAGTGACTTCTAATCCCCCTACCTGGTTAGAAATGGGTGTTGAGTTACTGATCCTGTCTCCAACAGGTGGATGCTCCCCCGCTCTCCCCCTACCCATTCGTCAGAGCAGGCTCCCCTCGCCGAGTACAGCTGTCTCACAGCCATCCTGTCTATATCTCCCCGCACAAAAATGAAGCAGCGCTTTCTCCTCGAGAAAAGATTTTTTACTACTTCAGCAACAGTCCTTCAAAGGTGAGACGGACCTAACAACTTGGTACTTACCACCCTAAAACAAGGTGTGTGCCGAGTCTAGGCACTCACTCGCCAGAGAACAGAAGCAAGCAAGTTCAAATGGTCAGATTTTTAAGGATTGAAACATTGTAGAGGACCTCAAGTTATTTTATTCCTTCACTGTTTGTGCATTTTGAACATTCTACTATAAATCTGCTCATTTGTGGGTTTTATTTCATTTGTAAAATTTTGGGTTTTTTACATTTCTGTCACAAGCAGAAAATTTGGATCTGTGAACTGGTTACTGAGTCTGGAGTAGGTAGTGTGTGTCCTATTTAAGGGCATGAACAGAGCTCAGTGTGATGCCCTATGTAGTGGGTCCATGTAGCAGCACCTGCCTCCTCTGATGAGGCTCAGTGGTAGGAGTGCTCTGTGGGAACACGCCTCCGCAGAGGTCGAGCCCTAAGGAGTTAGAGGCTTGGAAGAATGAGCCATGATTGCCAAATACAATGTGTGGTCTCTGGGTCCTGCACAGGAAAACACTTAAAGGGCAGTGTTAGCAAACTAAAAGTAGACTTCAGTGTAATGCTTAAAGTTCTCTCTTACATTTCTTTGGTATTGATGATACTGGATTACATAGGAGGCTGTGACTGGTGAAATGTCCTAAGTGCCTGCAACTTACAAATGGTTCAGCAACATGAATATAGTAAAATGTTAGTGCTTAATAGTGGGAATTTGATGTACTGTTCTTTGACTTTTTCTGTGGACTTTGAAGTTTTTAAAAGGAAGAGTTTAGGAAAATACGTAAAAATGAGCTGCAAAAAAAAATCCTTAGAAAATGAAACATGGGAAAAAAATGTCTGGGGCTGGTGAGATGGCTTAGCAGTTCAGGCGCTTGCCTGCACAGCCCAACAACTGGGGTTGAATTCCCCAGTATCCACGTAAGCCACCTAGTGACACACATGCATCTGGAGTTCGTGTGCAGTGGCCAGAGGCTCTGAGGCACCCATATTCTCATTCTCTCTCTGCCTCTCTCTGTTTCAAAATAAATAAAAATTTTTTTAATCCCATAATAAAAAAAATTGGGGGGGGGGGAGAAATCATGTGATACTTTGGAAGGAATTTGTGTATAAAAGTAACAAGTTGTATTAGAAATTTTGTCTTGTTTTTTCCAGGTAGGGTCTTGCTCTAGCCCAGGCTGACTTGGAATTCACCAAGTAGTCTCAGGATAGCCTTGAACTCAAGGCAAATCTCCTACCTCTGCCTTCTGAGTGCTGGGATTAAAGGTGTGCACCACCACACCTGGCTGTATTAGATTTTTAAAAATAGGAAAACTGGGATAAATGAGGTTTCTACCTAAGAAGTTCAGATATTAAGATGGAATTTTATCCACTGCATAAATCTAGTCTAATTCCAATGATAGATTCAATGAGGTAATTTATGAAACTTAGGGAAAGACTGGCAATAATAGCACCCAAAAGCAATGGAAGATTAGACTTAAATTGTAATCAAATTCCTAATGGATTAAGGAGTTACGTGGGAAAAGAAATCCCAGAAAGGTATTATACTTTACTGCCTGTCTGATCAAAGAGACTATGAAAATAAAAAATGTATAGGTACTAGACAAAGATGATGAACTGGAACCATGATAATTCAAAAAGGAAGAAGACAAGAATATGTAGGAAAATAGTAAATAGCAATGAAATGGTATAAATACACCAATTAAAAGATAGAAATGATTTAAATGGACAAAATATAAGACCAAACTGTATTTCTAAGTAACCTATATCACATAAAAAATAAACTGTAAGAAAGATACAAAGTGTAAAAAGTTCCCCCAAATGTCCAGTAGCTAAGGAATAAACTGCATAGCCATACGAGGATGGGCCTGAAGAACATTACGAGAAAGAAGTCAAACCTAAACAACTCTACAAGGGCAATGTACAGAGGCAGAAAGTAATGGCTGCCAAGGAGAGCAGAGAGCTTCTGCTGAAGGGCAAGAACTGAGGTAATAAAACTTGACTGGGGCAAAGCCACGGAGCTGTACATTTTAAATGGGTGGACTACACAATGTGAGTTGTATCTCAATTAGGCTGTTTTTTAAAATGTTTTAAAGGATGGAAAAAATAATACCATGTTAACACTAGCTAAAAGAAAACTGAAGTAGCTACATTAATAACATAAAGTAACTTCAGTTCAAAGATCCATCACCTAATGAGAGAGAAGGCATACAATTCACAGTCAAGGAGTCAGCATAGGTGATAGAATAAGTAGGCAGAAAAGATCACTAACAATATAAAAGATGGAACATTACCAAGCAGACTGACACAGGATATGACATGCATTGCATGTGGCACATTTTTACACTCAAACCATATTCTGGACTGTAGTACAGGTACAATGCTAAGGACTGACCTTGCCTGGGCTAGGACAGTGCTCCATCACTGACCTCCACCCCCAGCATTCTCA
Source organism: Zapus hudsonius (assembly GCA_004024765.1). Taxonomy (NCBI): domain Eukaryota; kingdom Metazoa; phylum Chordata; class Mammalia; order Rodentia; family Dipodidae; genus Zapus; species Zapus hudsonius. The sequence goes on along the minus strand of PVHP010007421.1, from coordinate 21,016 downwards.
ATAAATTTCATTTTTAAAAAGTATTTTATGAGAGAGAGGGGGGGTGCACAGACAGAGAAAAAATGGGTGTCAGGGCTTCCAGCCACTGCAAAGGAACTCCAGACACATGTGCCACCTTGTGTATCTTTAAGTGGGTCCTGGGGAATCAAACTCTGGTCCTTTTGCTTTGCAGGCAAACACCTTAACTGCTAAGCCATGTCTCCAGCTCCCTCAATGAATTTTAAAGGCTCCAAATAATGTAATTTTTTACTAGTCACAATGGCCTCCAATGAGAAGTCATTTACAGGAATGAGTCTGGAAAACCCTCCAATTTTTGAAAGCTAAGCAAAAAATTTCTATAAAGTAGAAATTACAAGAGAAACAAAGTATTTTGGCCTAAATGAGAACCTAAAAGATAAAAAAATTTGTAGCCTGTAGCTGAAGTAGTCTAGTGGAAATTTGTAGCAGTCAACATTTATATTAGAAAAAGCATCTGGGAAGATGGCTCAGTGGTTAAGAGTGCTTAGTGTGCAGGCATGATGACCTAAGTTTGACTCCCACCCCAGCACCCACGCAGAAAGCTGCATGCCTGTAAGGCCAGGGACGAGGACACATGGATCAAGGGCCTTGTTGGTCAGATAGCAAGCTGCATGTTCAGTGAGACCATCTCTAGAACACAGGAGGAAAGGGACAGAGGATACCCAGTGTTCTCCTCTGGCCTGCACACATGCATAGGTCTTGGTGTGCCATACTCACTCTCTGTTTCTCTTTCTGAAATCAAAAATTATATATATATATATATGTATATATATATATATATTTTTTAAAGCATAAATGATGCCAGGTGTGGTGGCATATGTAATTCCAGACTGGGGAGGTGGAGATCCCAAGGGCTTGCTGGCTGGCTTGTCTAGCACAGTTGGTGAGCTGTGTTCAATGAAAGAACCTATCTCAAAATAGGGCGAAGTGATAAAGGAAGACCACTGATGTCAACTCCTAGCCTGCACCCCCATACATGTGCACACATACACCCCCATACATGTGCACACACACACAACACACCTGTACCCCTGTACATGTGCACACACACATGCATTTAAAAGGCAAGAAATGCTCTGCTCCTTCAGTCTTAGCAAGCTAAATGAAGTTGGTAGGATATATCATACAGTTCCTTTTTTTTCTGTAAAAGTGGTTCAAACTCTACCTGTTTGAGATTTTTTTAATACTGAGGATTGTGCATTAGCATTTTAAAGTTTCTCTCTCTTCTCCCCACCAGAGATTGAGTGAAATTAACAGTATGATACGGACGGGAGAAACTCCAACTAAAAAGAGAGGGATTCTTTTGGACGATGGAAGTGAATCACCTGCTAAAAGAATTTGCCCAGAAAATCATTCTGCGTTACTACGTCGTCTCCAAGACGTAGCTAATGACCGAGGTTCCCACTGAGGTTAGTCTTTGTAACTGAAACTGCTCATGAGCTGTGTGTAGTGGCAGTTATGTCTGCTAGATTGTGGAGCCCTTTTCCTTAATCAGCAAAGCTCTAGAGCCTGTTAAGAGATAGAAAGGAACTAGCGAGGCTTGAGTCTGTTCGAAACAGGAATGGACAAGTGAGGCTGGATAGCCGTGTAATCACAGCACTTGGAAGCAAGTGCTTTTAACCGCTGGAGTCATCTCCCCAGCCCAGACCAGCCCAGCCCTTTGGAGGTAGAGGCAGGAAGTAAGAGGAATCAGATCAAGGCTAGCCTGGGCTGCATAAGACCCTGCCTCAAACACAAAAAAAGGAAAGGACAGTTTGGTGAGAAGTTACTTCCTCCTGGTATCCTTGGGATAAGTTTTATTTATACCAACTGTTTTTCCCCTACATAGTGCTTTCTATCAACACTGATCAGAATCCAAACTTGGATTTTTTAAACTCTTTGGCAAACTTTTACAAGTACTGCAGAGAACAAATGGACTTATCTATAAGAGACCTCTATTAACACATTTCAGTAGAGGAGATGTATTTCAAATCCTTCTTACCCACATGTGGTCAGCTCTAGTCTTCACAAAAAGCAAACAACACTTCAGCATTTTTGTCCTAGAGCCCTTGGTAGGAGTGTGTGACTTTACATTCATGAACCAGAACAGAGACATGGCCCAGATTTGGAGGTCCTGGGCACTGGTTTCCTTTGTGCACTTCCCTCCTTCCCCAGAGCGTGGTATGGTGTGACCAGTGGTGCAATGTCTGAATGAGCCTGTATCCGTGGCGGCACTTTAGGGCTGTAAATGCATGATCTTGTAATCCAGTTTTTGCTGTATATTTATGATAGCACTTTCTACAATGTGAACGTTATTAGGTACAAAACTTCCAGGCTAAACAGCCAATATTTTTTTTAATGCTTTTGTACTTTTTAAAAACTGTTACTGTCTTTAGTAGCCAAGTTTTAGGCATGTGTTTTAAATTCTCCAGTTTGTGGTGGTGTTGTCATATAGAAATCATCCAGCTAAGTAAGTATTTTAAATCAAGTTAAATTGAGGGAATTAATAAGAAAAATTATGACCTCTTCTTTTAGGAGGTAGTTATCCAAAAGTGTGTTCCTGAAAATTAATAAAATAGGTTGGAGAATTTAGGTTTTTACTAGTACACAGTACCATTTATACAAATTATTTAACAGCTATTGAATTATCTATATATACCTTTATTAATCATTATTGTTCCAGCAGTTTTAAAGTTGAATTATTAGGGAAAAATTCAATTGTAAATTGAATCAATATAAACAAAGTTACTAGGTAACTTCATATTGCTCTAAAATATAGAATTTACACTGTTCAATTAGAATAGTGTTCTGCAAAAATATTTATAAAACCTCTCAAAATACTTACTGCTACTGTAATTTTATATGAAAATAAGTGTATTTTTCAATAAAGCATTTATAAATTAGTATCTGTTATATTGAGAAAGAATATTTAGTCATTTCCTGCATAAATGACAAAAACAATCATTTATTGGTTTATTTTAGCTCTACTAAACACATTAGTCATTCATCATTTAAATATCTGACTTCATTAAAAACTGTTTTAACACTTTTTCTCCCGTTTACCATAAAAATACAGTAATTTGCTTAAAAAAAAAACCATGAACAAGCATTCTGGTTTCTTCCCACTTTTCTAATGTTTCTCAGATAGCAGTTTATAGATCAGTAAGACGGTAGGCTGAAGACTGAAATTCACACAATCTTCCACTTGAAAGTGCCGAGCTCTGGAACCTGCTCTCTATGCCTTTCCTCTCCATATCCTAACATATGTACAACCCAAAGCACCAACTTGCAGACTATTACAGAGTGCTGGTTTCTCTCCACTGTATTAGTTTAAGTAAATGCAACTTACCTCTAGCATTATATTCAGAAAAATACTTAAGCCTCAAGGTCCCCAAGAATTGGGAGTACTGAACTAGATAGGCAGCCTAAGACACTTCTGACAGAAGTAACGCATTACTTAGTGAGGGTATCCACACCCTGCTGTTAGAACCACGCACCCACGGACAAGGCTGTAACGTATTTACTCTTCGGGCAGTCCTTTGCCATTATCAGTCAGCTTGACCAGACCAGAGTCCAGCAGGAAAGTGCGCCGTGCGCCAGGCTCGCCATCTCTTAAGTTGCTGCTGTCTTCTCTTCTTTACTGAAAGGTTGTACGGAGCCAGGCTTCACCCATGACAGGCCAGCAACATGCACACTCTTATTGTGCTGCTCGTCAGGCTTATTCTAGGCACAGTTAAAGAGAGAGATTTCAAAAAAAAAAAAAATTCGGAGAGTTCAACATACAGACTAGCTTCCCCAAAAGTTAGGGGGTCATAAATGGTGGTCTCCAATGAAGACACAGTTGAGAAAAGGAACAGAGGGGGGGGAGCTAGTTCAAAGATGGCTGCCTACTCACTTTCTGAGTCAGCATCTTCTCTCTGGCTTCATCATGTACAGAAGGATCCCATGGAGAAAAGCTTAAGGGACAAATGTGAACAATGTATAAACAATTTTTTTTCAACAATTACGATAATTACAAAAACTTGAGACTATTTGGAAAGAGTCATGTTTCATTAGTTGTTGAGTCCCCTCCCCGTTTCCCAGAAGTCCCAAGGTCTCTAGGCCTGTGACTTCTGCAGATGCTCTTCCCATGACCAAACAGGAACTCAGGCGCTCCTTCACCAACTAGGAATATTGACAGGGTCTGGCATTTTAAGGGGCAACAGCTACCTACCTACCGCAAAGTCCTCACATGGAAATGAATGAGCACCAAATATCTTGCTATTGGCACAATGTGCAGGAAGTACAAGGCCAGAGACCAAGTGGCAACAGAAACTGAGAATGAAAAAAGCTGTAGACTAATACACATTTCTTCTACAACCTCATTCTGAGACCACCAGAAAATGGCAGCGTAAAGGACTAGATGATATAGCACTTACCTAATTGCATAGGGATCTTGTATTTTTGGCTGGTCAAACAAACGAGCAGTACACACTTTAACACTGTCAACGACTTTACTTTTAAAAAGCTGAACATCTTTTTCGTACCTGTTGAAAGTTAAATCAAGAATTTACCAATTTACTTTATTTAGCCACATTAAAAAGCTTATCTTAAATAAAGCTAAAGTCACATACAGTACTGCAGCTTCTGGGTTCAGGGGGCTTGTCGTGTCTATCTTGTAGAACACTCTCCTTGCATACATTAAAACCTGCCAGATATGATTATGGTTCCGCCTGTAGGGAAAGAAAGCATGACTGTGGAGGCTCCTTCCTTCCTGTGTCTGTTACCAGAAGAAGCACTGCTGTACTAACCTCCATTTTGCAAATGCTCTCTTCACATCCAGTTCACCTGAGTTGGGATCAACTAGCGGGTGAAAGACGGGAATATCAAACACCAAGCGCTATTGTAAAGAGAGACATGTCTTTTAATGGATGTGTGGAGCTTCTTAAACCCACAGAGACAGTCACAAAGATGGCAACACAGCTGTCAGATGCTCAAGTGTCAGAGCTCCTCACTACTACAGCATGCATGCTACCACCAGTCACGGCCCCCAGGCTCACCTCCACCCTGAGCATAGAAAGGACGAAGCTGTAGGTAGAGGACAGTGTGACTAGAGAGGTAACAAAGCACCAGACCCTCCTGAAAGGTTACGGGGAGACCCACATCTGTTGAAAGGTTTATGTCAGCAACAGAACCAAATCTGGAATACCCCTCATTGAATGAAACCCCACAGGAAGCCCAACCATATGTCCTCCTTACTGGACAGTCACCATCTGGGTAGTTATCGGGGATATAAACCGTAAACTTGAACACGCCATCCTGATACAGCCCATGCCGTATGAATATTACTCCAAACCACACTGCAAGAAAACAATAACCAGGCTGAAGGCCTGAATCTGTGTCAGAGGCACAAACATGCCCTAAATAAAGACTGAATCATTACTTACTTAATGCAGAGTGGTAAGATGGCTGTATATAGACACCTGGTAACTTCTGCTTCACAACCAGGGTACTGAAACAAAACCAGTGTGGTAATAATAAGCTTATACAATGTCAGCGACACAGACCAAACCATCCCACATTCACTTCCTGAAACATAGCATCAGCCCTCAAGGGCCGGCTGGGTCATCCCAGCCTCCAGCCTAATTCAACTCTGAACATCCTGACCACCACCGCCCACTTAACTGGCTTCATGACCAGTCCACAGAGAAACTCAGGAGCCAACATGGGGCCCAGATTTAAGACCACAAAGAATGAAGATTTACTCCCAGAGATCAGTTTGAAAAACATCATCTAAGAAATCAGGCTGCAGGTACCTCTGAATAATACAATTTGGCTTACTTAAGCTTGGGACATTAAATTTGAGCTAAATGCAAATATTTATAAAATTGTTGTTTTTATCACTACAAATGATATAGCTCTCACATACAAAAAAGTTATCTTTTTATTAAAAATAGAATTTTCTGGGCTGGAGCAATGGCTCAGCAGTTAAGGTGCTTGCCTGCAAAGCTTAACAACCAGAGTTTGATTCCCCAGTTCCCACCACATAAAGCCAGATGCATCTGGAGTTCATCTGCAGCGGCTGGAGGCCGTGGCATGCACATTATCTCTGTGTCTCTCTTCTCTCTCTGCTTGCAAATAAATATTTTTTTAAATGTAAATTTTCCTTTTGGCTTTAGTATATTAAACATTTAACTACTAAATTAAAAACATTTTTAGGCTGGGCATGGTGGCACATGCCTTTAATTCCAGCAGAGGTACGAGGATCCCCATAAGTTTGAGGCCACCCAGAGACTACATAGTGAATTCCAGGTTAACCTGAGCTAGAGTGAGACCCTACCTTGAAAAACCGGGGACATTTTTTTAAAAACTTTTTATTGACAGCTTTCATAATTATAGACAATAAACCATAATTTCCTCCCCACCTCTCACTTCCCCCCCTCACATCCATCCTCAATCATATATCTCCCCCCCCCCTTTTCATCAGTCTCTATTTTGAAAACATCTTTTTAATTGCCACTTTAGGTCATAGGTTCCGAGTCCATGGGGCAATGACTAGAGCTGGTGCTCTGGTGAGCACAGGCAGCACTGTGCACTCACACCCTTCACTCACTTGCTGCGACACTGTGGGCCTTGCTAGAAATTGGGAACCATGGCTGCCAACAAGGACAGACAAGTATCTTGACAGAAAGACTTTATTGGTGACCCACTAAGAGCCATTCTGCTGTGTTCTTTGCAGCTGCAGCTAGGAGCAGAGATCTGACCTTGAAAAGAATGTTGACCAAGGTTAAAACAAATTCACCTAATGACCCTCAACTGCACTGAAAAATAGTTTATTGGGCCTTTTTGCTTGTTTCCACGGCAGGGACTCACTCTAGCCCAGACTGACATGGAGCCTTTGTAGCATCAGGCTTGTCTGAAACTCACAGTAATCTTCCTACGTTGGCCCAAGACACTGGGATACTGGGATTAAAGGTGTAAACCACCTGGCCCACTTAGGACTTTGTTTTATTACCTAAATGCCATCACGTTTTTGTTTTGTTTTTTTAAGTATTTTCTAAGTTATCTACCTGCCCCAGGCTGACCTCAAACTAATGGTGAATCTTCCTGCCTCAACCGTGGTGCTGGAATTACAGGCATGAGGCATCATATTCTGTGGATCCACTCCATTTTTGTCACTAAAATTGAGCGTCAACAGTAGTATGGCTAGCAGATATAGCTACCACAGTGAGGACTGCCAGAGAAAGAGACAATTTTGAGTTTAACACACAGCTGACTTTCAATCACCACAATAAGAGCTTGTCCACCTCACTGCCTCACTCAGACACAAGGCCTCCTTTATAAAGCTGAAGGGGCCATTGCTAGCAAATCACACCCAGCTACACTGGAACCTCAGTCCTGATCACTGCATCTTAGAACACTTAGGGAGGGATCAAGAGGCTTTTAAAATAACTGCATAAACTGGGCGTGGTGGCGCACGCCTTTAATCCCAGCACTCAGGAGGCAGAGGTAGGAGGATTGCCGTGAGTTCAAGGCTAGCCTGAGACTACAGAGTGAATTCCAGGTCAGCCTGGGCTAGAGCGAGACCCTACCTCGAAAAAATAAAATAACTGCATTTACAAAGTAATTTTTTAAATAATGGGAATTAAGAATTCTTTAAACCTAAAAAAAAAAAAAGTATTTTGAAGCAGGGTCTCACTTGACCCCATGTAAACCTGGAACTCATGCTATAGTCCAGGCTGGCCTCAAACTCTGGGCACTTTTCCTACTTCTCGAGTGCCAGGATTAAAGATGTGTGCCACCAAAATGGGCCAGATGGTCCAAATGAATGCCTTCTGCATCTTGAATACTCGAGCCCTCGCTTGGGCCCAGCACCATGTCATCACAACCATCTGAAGTGCTCCGCTCTTGCTCTCTAGAGACCGGTATAACGTTAGTGCAAAGGTGGACCCAAACCTTTCACTTGCTATAGGAGCCAGGCTCAATCCCTGCCTTTGAGAGGCACACCAAGTAAGTCAGATCCCTTCTACTCAGAGACTCTCAAACACATGATGGCAGCTTTAGAAAGTACTTTCTGAGTTTTCTCCTCCAAGCCAGCATTTCTACTTCCTTCACCTACTGACCCTCAACATCTGGCTTCCTGACCCTTTCCTACCTGGACCGTCGTCTATCAGAATACTTCCTAAAACCTGGGAAACAGGGCCCAGCCTTCCCAATGGGTGTGACCCAAGAGACTGCCACCCAGCCACTGCCACCTCCTTAGAAGCCTCTAGGTGAGGTGCTTCCTAGAAAGGGAGTCTGAAGTAAGCTTCTGGGTTCCTAATCTGTTGTGGTTTTCCATCCATCTTAGTTTCTTTCTAACTCTCCAAGTGGAGCCAGAGTGGGAGGAGTTTGAGTTTTAAGACTAAATTATGGGGCTGGAGAGATGGCTTAGCGGTTAAGGCACTTGCCTCCAGTGCCTAAGGCCCAGGTTCAATTCCCTAGTACCCACATAAGCCACACCCACAAGGTGGTGGCCCTGGTGTGCGCTCTCTCTCTCTCTGATTGAAAAATGAATAAAATATTTACAAAAAAAAGACTAAATTATGAATCCATCAGAATCATCATTCCTCACCTTCAAGGACCATTACTAAAGAACCAAATAATTAACAACTTACAATTCTGCAAGAAGTGAGTATTCCAGGTAAAAGGGTCCGTAAGATGCATGTGTGCCATTTGTTGGCTGCACTGCTGGGGCAGGAGATGTGGGCTTCGTGATGGGCAAAGCATTTTTGGGAATTGAAGGCAGCTGTTTTTTCGTTGCAGTTCGTGGAGGACTAGTTTTCACATCTCCTGTTGTTAATGTTTTCTCATCCCCATCAGATCTCTATTCAAGAGAAAATTGTGAGGCTATGTGTGCTACTCTAAGTAACAGAATACATTCTCAGCATTACTCTTTTACGTGGAGAGCTTCACACTATGATCGGGCAGGTCGTAGAAGGAACAGAAAAACAGAAGCAGGACTAAGGCCCCAGGAAACTCCTCAGCTGTGTCCCACAAGAAGGAAACAACTCACACTCATGAAACAAGAAAGGCATTCTCCTGAGGCCCCCAAAGAGGCAAAGAGCACTAAGCCATTAGAAAAGGTCAGGATCAGAGACGTCCTTTGCACATACACACGCTGTAGTAGGGCAGGTGTGAAGTTGTTCAGAACAGTGTGGATTTCGACTGAAATCAGTCACTACCTGATGTTAGCACTTGGAAAGAAACAAAAAAAACGAAGCTATTATCTCGACTTCTTGGGTCTGATGTTGGTATGTTTTCACATTTCAAATATTGCCAAGCATAAAGTCAAAGAAAGTCACGTGACCAGAAAATAAGCCCACATCTCATTAGTATGTATTTGAGGATGACCAGTGGCTTGAGTATTGTGTACATAGAAAAAATAGTGTTTTAGAAATAAAATTAAAGATTATTTTTATTTTATTACTGCTTTTATAGTTTAAGATTTCCTTAGAGGAAATATTTTTAATTTTATGTAAAATCTGGCCATGGTGCTCACACTTGTAATCACAGCTAAGGGAAGGAGGATGGTGAGTTCAAGGCCAGCCTGAACCACATAGCACAGGTTAGATCAGCCAGGGTTATACAGGCGGGATTTTGTCTCAATAGAACAACAAAGAAACAAGGAGAGAAATTTTATGTAGAACAATTAATGTCTCCCAAATCTGAGTAGACTTTGGTTTTCTTTTTCTTTTTTTTTTTTTTTTCGAGGTAGGGTCTCCCTCTAGCCCAGGCTGACCTGGAATTCACTATGTAGTCTCAGGGTGGCCTCAAACTCACGGTGATCTTCCTACCTCTGCCTCCCGAGTACGTGCACCACCACACCTGGCTTTAGACTTTGATTTTCTAAAAGCTTCTCTAACCACTGAATCTTGAAATTCAAATAGAGAAGCTCTTTTCACAAATTTGAGAAACTCTTATAGTTACAATTTTCATTGTGTATTTATATAATCTAAATGAAAATAACCTTAGAATTGTGATTACCAGAATTTCTGTGCAGTATACAGCCTCAATCTTGAGAAACTGTCTTTAGCGGGCAGTTATTTTGTAAAGATTACAAGTGACCTTGACAGATTCTCATTGCCTTTCTTTTGTCCCTTTTCTGCCTTTACTGACTGTACCTACCTTGCGCACAGGGCCTGCAGACATGTTCCACAAAGGGTTCATAACGTGTACTTCCCAACAAATTCAGTGGTCTAGTCATCCAACTCTTCCGTCCTCGTCCTAGGCGTCCACTCTGCCTTGAACTAGATGAAAAGACATGCATACCAACACCAGCAGTTAAAATTTAGACAATGGTTAAGAACAGCCTAGCGGTATCGAACAGTCACAAAAGCCTAGGAAAAGTCTTCAGGAAGCTTTACAGACTCCCTTCTTCAGGCTCCAGTTCCTCTCACACCTTTACACATTCTGGCATGCCACTCCCAGTACATGGGAGCATGAGCAGGGGGACATAATAAAACCCTGCCTCACACACACCACAAAGCAGCAGCATCACTACCTGTGCACAAGCCCCTGACCAGCACTTAGAATATAAAGTGACCTTTAATGACAGAAATTCTGAAAATATGGACCACAACACACCAACTGCAGTTACTGGCATGTCTAGACATTTGCCCGGTGGGAACACCACTTTCCGAATGTCCTGAACCCACTACATCCAAGTTGTAGCGCTGATCCCAGGGTCTTGGGAGCAGCGGAGAAAGATCCAAGGTGGTAGGATTAGGAGGGTGTTACCTGGATTGTCTCAAGTACAAAACGAATGAGCCATCTCCAGCCCAACAAAGAAATAAGAAAAAACATGGCAAGTAAAGCATACTCATGTCAGTTAAAAAAAAAATCCCCAAGAAGCTCCCCCCCCAAAAAAAAAGAAAGGCTCTAAATATGTAGCCCAGGTTGGCCTGGAATTCCCAATCCTCCTGCCTCTGCTGGACATGCACCACCATGCCTGGCAGAAGCTTCAATAGTCCTAAGGAGGAGGAAATTCTATAGTATTAAGAACCGCCAGCAAGGAGGGGTAGGAAAGGGATGGCTCAGTGGTTAAGGTACTTGCCTGCAAAGCCTAATGACTTGAGATTCAATTCCCCAGTACCTATGTAAAGCCAGATGCACAAAGTGGCACATCTGGAGTTAATTTGTAGCAGCTAGAGGCCCCATCCTTCCCCCTCCTTTGCAAGTAAAGATTTTTTTTAAGGGACATTTCACAAACACAAGGTGTATGCTTGAAACTTCAAGTAGTGGATAAGAAGGTATGCCTAAAAGGTCACAAAGTCAGTGGGTCATTTACTAAAGATACAAAGCAGCAAAGGAAAAGCAGCCAACCCAGCCCCAGCTGGAAGGCTGTCTCCCTAAGGCGCTGCTGAGTTTAAAGCAGAGCTTCTCTGATTTCCTATTTGTATGGATCTAAAGGCAGGGGGTGGGGGGAGAGGATCAAAAACTGGCAATATTTCCTAAAATCCCTAAGAAGCAAATCATGTATCAAGTGTCACATCAGCAGCCATCTGTTTGTTTCCATGGGTGGGTATTCAGTCTACCACCTCACCCAGTGCCTATTACTGCTGCGTTGCCTTCAGAGATAATGCCACCCAGTAATTAAATCAGAGGATGGGAGCCCGAGCTCTTCACCAGCTTGCTGGCTTGCAAACCTTTTAAAGGGTACTCACACAATAGCTGTGGTGGGGGCATACTCCTTTGGGCTCTGACAAAACATTGACTTTTTAAAAAATACTTTATTCATTTTTCAAGCAGAGAGATACAGAGAGGAGAGAGAGAGAGGGAGAGAGAGAACGGGCACAAGAGCACCAGGGCCACCACCTTGTGGGTCTGGCTTATGTGGGTCCTGGGGAATTGAACCGGGGGCCTTAGGCACTGGAGGCAAGTGCCCTAACGGCTGAGCCATCTCTCCAGCCCAACACTGATCTTTTAATACAAGCACTCCACTACCTTAGGCCTAGGGCACACCTGCTTCAACTGGAGGGGGGTGCCCCTTGGTAGACAGCAATACTCCCCAATTCTCTGGTGGGCAGAATTACCTGTGAAGTGTACACACTGTGATTCTAGGTCTTTGCCTTTGAGAACTGCATCAATCTTGCCCTTGGGTCTTCCTGTCTTCAAGCAAGAGGCACCACGTGTGCTGCTGCTACCTCCCTCCCTCTGCGATGTATTTTTAACTCAATGTTCCAGCAACACAAACAGAAGAAATTGTAGCAAACTTGTCAGAAACAAGCTATCCGGTTTGTTAGACGTGTGGTCTACTATTGGCACAGTACATGGTCCAATAGGAATGATACAGATGGAAGGGGGGGGCAGGTTACGTCCTTGTCCTCAGGGAACCATTTCTGACTTTATGGGAGTTTGGCTCCTAAGAACGACACACGATTCCTTCCCTTGCCTTTCCATCACCCAACTGAGAAATCAGTATATTCTCCCGTGCAGTGACCAGTACAGGGCACAGGCCAAGCACCGGCTGCTTCCTCTGTGACATACTGCCTGCACAAAGGCACTGACTTAATACATCACCAAACGGGTCTTGGAGATTCTACGTTACGAGGTGACGAGGCAGGACCCTGAGAAAAGACGTCAACAGATCTGGCCTCGGACAGGACAGGCTCGCTGGGGACAGGCTGGGATGGGCACCCACGCCTGGGGCACGCAGAGAATCTGGACAAACCTGTCTGGAGGTGATGCAAGGCGAGAGCCGCGTCCCGGCCTCACAGCTAGCTCGGGACCGGCTGGGGCCCGCGAGCCTTCCGAGAGGGGACTCGGGGCTCCGCGACCGTAGGGAAAGGACCGGAGGACCGGGGCCTGGCGGGACGCGTGTGGCCCGGCAGAGCCAGCCGGGCCCGCCTCCCGCTCTCGGGCCCGCCCGCCCCGGCCCAGCTCCCGCCGCAGCCCCCGACCGTGACCCGGAGCCGCGGCCGCCGCGCAGCAGGTGCTTGCAAACGCGCACAGGTGCCGAGCCCCGCCCCCGTGTCCCAGCGCGGCCGCCGTCGCCGCGCGATCCAGAGCACCCCGTAGGGCAGACAAATACCGGGCCCAGAGACGCCCGCCACTGGGCGTACACACTCGTCGGCCTCCGAGCACCCACCTGCCCGTAGGCAGTGCTCCTTACCTCGGTGCCTCAGCGCGGGGCTCCCGGCTGCCGAGCGCCGCGGCGGCCCGACAGCATCTCCGGCTGCGGCGCAGCGCAGCGCAGCCCAGCCCCTGCCGCTCCCCGCCCCGCCCCGCCTAGCCCCGCCCCAGGAGACAAGCCCCGCCCAGGCCACGCCCACCCGGGCGCTTCCGCTAGGCCTCCGGGCGCCGACAGGCTCGTTTACCTATCAATCAAAGGCGTCCTTCCGGGGGCGTGGAGAAACGGCCCTCCGTCCTGCCAATCAAATCGGCTCCGCTGGGGTGGGGCCGCGCTCCGTGCCCCTTACGTAACAGCACTCGGGGTGAACTGTCTGTCAAGGAAGTGCTCAGCCTCTGGGGAAGCTCGGGGCGGAAACACAGCTCCCCGGACACGATTGGCCAAGGAGTCCGTCCGTCACCGTGGACACCCGCCCGCAGGCCTCTGTCCACCGCAGCCGCTGCCGTGGCCATTGAGGGCTGGGATGGCCCTGTGCACGCCGAGGACCTCCTCCAGGACCTCGCGGAGCTCCTGCCCGGCTGTGACCCCCCCCACCGAGGCCCATCTCACACCCAGGTAATCCGCAGCTCACCTGTCCAGGGCTGCGAGGTCTCCATTGACTCTAAAGCCCCAGATAGCCACCGCGCAGTTTAAACACCCCTGGCTTCCGCCCCATTCCCTACCTTAGTGACTTGTGTCTCCCGCACCACCTGATTCGGTGTCTGACCCTCAGTCTGACCAGCTGAGATTCTGGTAAGTGACTTGCTAAGTGGCAGGAAGCCAGCACCCCATGGTAATCCCGAGGATTGGTTCTGAAATCCAACGTCTTCCTGCAGCTGGAGACAGTCCTGAGCCACACTTCCTTTTGTCAGTTTGGACACATTTAAGAATGTTTCGGTGGATTAATAGGAAAAGAAGGCAAGCTAGAAGTCTCCCCCCCCCCTTTATGGACACAGATAATAATCTCCACTTATTTTATCTGTTTCTCCCAATCTTTCCTGTAGGGTCACCATTCAGTCCCAAAATGTTCTCTAATTCCTCCCTTCTCTAAATTTCAACTGGGCCTACCCATCACATTGCCATTTCTCAGACCTCTCCATTGAGTTTTTTCCACAGGCTGAATACCACCTAGCACTGGACAGCTCAGACGCAATCTTAATTTCTGAATGCTTGCTCTGTGCGTGCCAAAAGCCCAACTCCAACTGGTTGCTGAAGCCTACAGTCTCTGGACTGTATCCAGATGGCTGATGTCAGCGGCTAGCAAAATACAGAATACCCCTTCCTTCCAGGGGTCTCTTTAATATATATATATATTTCAAGGAAGGGTCTTTTATTATTTATTTTTAAGCAGGTGGGTGGGGAAGGAAAATGGGCACCACAGGGCCTCTTACCCCTGAACTCCAGATACATGTGCCACTTTGGGCATCTGGCTTTACATGGGTACTGGGAAATTGAACCTCAGGCCAGCAGGGTTTGCAAGCAAGTGCCTTTCACCACTGAGCTACCTCTTCAGCACTAGGGGTTTCTTTCGATGTGCAAGAATACCTTTCCCCAGAAGAAATGCCCACATATTTCAGAGGCTCTGCCCACAACTGAACAGATCAAGGACCAGGGGACTGAGTCTGCTGCCATGAGTGGCTTGGAGACTCATGTATCCTGGATCCCTGGAGAGACATGATCCTACTAGTGTTCAGAACCCATCATACATCCTGTGGGGAACAGGCAGTAGTGTGACAGTTAACTCAGGCAAGTACCACAGATTCCAAGCCTGACCCCCTCCCCCTTGAGTGGGAGGTGTCTCTAACTAGAGTTCAAACCTAATCCTGAAACTGATTGGTCAAAGATAGACCAACCAGCTGTCTTTCTGCTCACCTGGGCCAGGGAACACTCACTGTCTCTTCTGTTCCTCACATGGCCCAGCAGAAGGGCCATGAATCTCCAGGGCCTGGGTCAGGCCTTCCCTCATCACAGCCATTAGGTGAGGGGGAGGGGAGTTTAGGATTCTTTCCCACATGAACCTTTCTCATCATGATGGGAGCCCTCTGTTATCTTTCCTTCTTCTGCTTGTTTGGCTGAGCAGCAGAGATTTTGCTAAAACCTCCCACGTGCTCTCCCCACACTAGTGGCTGGAGAGCTCTGTAGCTTCTCATTTCCTTTAATTGAGTTATGGACTACTTTCCCTAATCCCACTCCCAAATCCTTTGAATTTATTCCAATTTGAAATAAACATGTGTGGTGAAGAAAATGCTCTCTGTCTAAGTTTGTCCAAATCTTTAGCATGCCGAGATATGAACTCTGGGTGAGGTACCATGAGTGAAGCTTCAGGTGTTCACCCTGCTGTTCTGAGACCCCACTACAGTAGGAGCACTAGAGTTGAGGCAAGAGCTGTTCCATTAAGTGTTTGATGGTAGAGATTGAAAACTGAATGAACTCCAGAAATGAAACATTTAAGAGGTTAATGAGCCAGGCGTGGTGGTACCCGCCTTTGATCCCAGCACTCAGGAGGCTGAGGTAGGAGGATCACTGTGAGTTTGAGGCCAGCTTGAGACTACAGAATGAGTTCCAGGTCAGCCTGGGCTAAAGTGAGACCCTACCTTGGAAAACAAAAACAAAAAAAAAGGTGTAATAGATAAAAGTTAGCCATAGATTAGACATGGGTGGGGCTGAGGATGAAAAGACTTGTAGAAAATAAGAATTTGATAATGGTTCAATACATATATATATATATAACCTCACATCAGACTTGAGTTTGCATGCTTGACAAACCAGAAGTACTGAACACCTACCATTTAGATTTCTTTATCCAAGGTGGAAATTTACAGGCTGTGTGAAGCGACTCGAAACGTGCCTGGGTCTGTAACTATCAAAGCCCAAAGATACAGATAAAAACCGTGTCTTCAGAAAGAAGACTCAAAGCCAAGGTCAGCTAAACAAAGAAGCTAAAGAAACTCAGCAGGGGTTACTTTAGAACACTGGGAGGATTGTACCTCCCCAAGTACCCAGACAGCAGAGGGAAGAGGGGCCCACGTTCAAGGACCAATAGGAGTTACTTTCTGTACTCGGTGGTGCATCACCATCTTTTTTTCTGGGCTTGCAAGATTCAAAATAAACTGCCTCATTTTTCCTGCTGAGTCTCTCATTTTCTTTATGAAGAGAGGTGGTGCTTTCTACCAGGTGTTATGGATAATGCCTATACATGTTTGGGTTGAGAAACTGGCTGAATGGTTTCTCTGATTCCTTTGCCTAATAAAGGCAAAGACCAAACTCCTCATTATGGCTGTAGGCCATGGAGTTCCAGTCTCTGAGGTTTTTCAGTCCCCAAAGGTTGTGCTGCCCCACCACACAAGGGCCTCTAGAAGTTTCCTTCGCCAGGGTCATTCTCTTCTGTCCTCTCTGAAGCTCTCCACTGAATACACCTTAAGGAAAAACAACCCATGTACATCTATGCTCATACAGGGCTGGAGAGAACCAATTCACTTCCAGAACCAAATAGCATCCTGAACATAGATGCTTCCAAATATCACCCCCTACACACACACACACACACACACACACACACACACACACACACACACACACCATGCTAACTTAGCACAAGTCACAAGAGCAATTAGCTTGCTGATTGACATTATTTTTGGAAAACCAACCCACTCGGGTTTAAAGCTTCTGGAATGTTAATGGCTTAGTGTTCATTTTAATCAGAGTGACAGAAAATGGGGGAGGGAAGAGAGACAGAGGGAGAGAAGAGAATATTCACTCATTGTTACACAGTTCACAGCCTTCCTGGGGCTATCAGCAGAATATTCCAAACACCTACATTTCTTGTAATAGATGAAGTTAAGAAATCTTTGAGATTCACCCACTAATACAAATAACGTTACATCTCTTATTGCAACATTTTATTAGGAAAATTTTCAGTCCTGTTGAAAAGTAGAATGCAGGGGACACTCGTTTCCTATTCGTGGTTCCTCTTGACTCACTTAAAAGTGCATTGTGGTCCTCATGACTTTCCCCCTTCAAAGTTTTCATTATGAATCTCCAATGAGCAAGGACCATCTGCAGGACTGTGGTGTTCCCCGATACCACTCACTCCAAAGTCCTAGGCTTGTTGCATACCCAGACCTATGTAAATTGCCCAATTGTAAAACACCAAGAAAATAGTGCTTATAGCTATTGGTTTAGACTGAGTATTTGTGTCCCCAACAAAAATTCTTTGTTGGAATTTAGTCACCAGATGGGAATGGGGCCTTAGGGAGGTAAGTAGGTTGTGAGCCTCCTGAATTGGCATAGTGCCTGGATGTGATGGTTTATACAGATTGCCAACTTGACAAGACCTATAATCATCTGGGAGGGTTAGCCTCTAGACATTCCTGTGAGGGATTATAATGATTAGGTTAATTGAAGTGGGGAGACGTGCCTTAACTGTGGGTGGTACTAGGGTCCTGGGCTGTATAAAAGGGAGAGAGCTGGCTGAGCAGCAGCACTGATCTCACTCTGCTTCCATACTGAGGACTGAATGTGAGCAGCTGCCTCCAGCTCCTGCCATCATGCCTTCCCCGCCATGATGGACTGTCACCTGGGACTGCAAGCTGAAATTAAATCTTCCCTTTAACCAAGTTTTGCCAGGTATTGTGTCCCAGCGAGGAGAAGGTACCTGATACATTACCTGAAAGAAACCACCTAAAGAAAGGGTTTATTTTGGCTCACAGTTTAAGGGATACACTCCATCATGGTGAAGAAGCAGGGTGGGGACCCAGCTCTTATCCATGGAGGTGAAGCACGAGATTGTTTGCACACATCTCAGCATATCAGGAAGTAGAGAACTTGGGCCAGAAGCAGAGCTGGGCTGTAGCCCCCAATGCCTGCCTACAGCAATCCTCTTCCATCTGGGCTCTACCTTCTAAAGATTCCAAAGCTGGGCTGGGGAGATTGCTCAGTGGTTAAGGAGCTTGCCCGCAGAGCCTAAGAACCTGAGTTTTTTCCCCCCAGTTCCCACATAAAGCCAGATGCACAAAGTGGCACTTGCACCTGGTGTTCGTTTGCAGTGAATATAGGCCCTGGCGTGCCCATTCCCCCCCCCCCTCACAAACAAATAAAGATTCCAAAGCTTTCTAACACTGAGCCTTGTAACATTCAACCTCAGGTCCCCATAGATCACAGACATTCCATAATGCAAAATGCAGCCTAATTTCAAAAGTCCTCAAAAATATTAATAGTGCCAGCAGTGTCCAAAAGTTTAATTTCTCTGTTGAGACCCAAAGGCTCTGACATAGTGTGTAGCTGGGACAAAACAACAACCAGAAGCAGCTTGTGGGAGGAAAGGGTTGATTTTAGCTTACAGTCTCCAGGGGAAGCTCCATGATGACTGGGGAAACACAGCATGAGCAGAGGCTGGATATCACCTCCTGGTCACCATCAGGGCTGACAAGGAGAAGCTGGCTAGAGCACCCATAAACTGGCCTTAGCAATCCACCCCTTTCAGCAAGGCTCCAGTTCCCTGGAAGGAAAGAGTTTAGAGGAGAGTTTGGAAAGGCAGAAGCTCCAAGGTGAGACACTTGATCAGTCTTAGAGGACCCTCCCACATACCAGCACAGTGACCCCGTGAATGCAGGGTCTTTTACCGGCCTTAGAGTGGGGGCAGGGTTGTGCAGGCAGAATGAGGAAGGGAGGAATGAGGGAGGGATGGAAGCAAGCTGCTTCTCCAGGTTTCTAGCTCCCTTGGGGTCATAAGTCAACAGACTGCTAACAAGGTAGCTGGGGCAGTTTTATGACCTCTCAAGGGCTTCTTGGTGTCCAGTGTTCATTTGCTGACTTTCTAGCTCCTGTAAAATAACAGAACAAGTTACATACATCCAATATATACAGTAATGACACAAAGTAACCATTACCAATCCAAAAGGGAGAGACTGGAGGATAGCAAAGAAAAACCGGACTGAAACCCAATAGGGCAAACATTTATACCCTACAGCTGTGCATCTGGTATCTGGGACTCATTCTGGAACCATCTGGACTCTGATGGGCATGAGTAGCCCTGCCCCTCCAGCTTTGCTGCCTACAAGGCACATCATCCTTGAGGTAGCTCATTCCTGGCATCTGGAACATGGCCATTTCAGCCTCACCCTCGTTCTGTGGATGAAGCCTGCAAGTCCAGAACCCCAGCATCTACATAAAAGCAGGTACTTGGAATCCCAGCCATCCCTCTGGGTGAGAAGGGGGGCGGGCCTGGAGAGAAGCCACAGTGCACAACACGAGACCCCCTCAAAGGAGGTGTCCTCTGTCTTCCGCATGGACATGCACGCACCCACACCTATGCCCATGAACACACCCAAAACAAGCTGTCACCCTGGACCCCGTGGGTCCTCACTGTGGCTGGAGGACACTGTTTCCCCAGGCCATTAGAGCAGTATTTACTGCAGCCTCTTTCCTGCCAGGCTTTCTCTTTTCAGGCAAGCCTTTCAAATGAACTTGCATTTTTACAATCTGGAGTCTTGCGTGGGTGGGAACTTGCCCTCAAGGTGCGGTTTCTATTGTCTCTGTGCAGAGCACCTGGGTTCTCTTTAGTGTACTAACCTCCTTAACAATCACTTCTGCTTCCTCCACTTCTGCCCAGTCCAGAGCCTAAACTGGGTTCAGCCTTTCCTTACCAAACCGCACATTTTTATGTCTTTCTGCTTTGCCTTCTCCTACCACTGTAAATGTGGCAAAGAGCAGTGAGCAGCAACTCTGCCACATTCTGAATGCTATGCTGCCTTGAAATTTCCTCCATCAAATCAGTCCATTACTTGCGAATTCAGCCTCTCCCCAGTAGTCACTGTTCTTCAAAAAGAAGCCTCTCTGACCACACGTGAGCACAATGCTGAGCATAAATATAAATATTTTGAGGGCAAATGTGTAGCAGGCTGAGCTGGGGATTAGAATTTAGATAATGCCCAGCAAAAATTCCAATGCACCTCAAAATTTAAGGAGTACCCGGATTCTTGTCTACAAAGTTAAAGAATTAAAATCCTAGACAACTAGAGTTTAAGTTCCAGTGAGAGACTATTTAAAGGAAAATGGGGAGTTACAGAGATCTCCAGCCACCAGTGTGGGGAGAACACATGGGAGAGGTTTTAGCCAAAATCTATGCTGTTTAACTTAACAGGCAGGACAGAGAAAGATAATAGCGAAAAAAGGTTCATGTGGGGAGATCTTGAGCCCCCTCCCTCACCCCAGCCTAAGGGCTGAGAGGCCTTTACTTGGAGGAGGAAAATGAAAGTCCTCCTTCTGGGGTGCCATGTGGAAGAAGAGACTGACCTTTGATTTAGGGAAGTTTTGTTTTGTTTTGGTTTGGTTTTTCGAGGTAGGGTCTCGCTCTAGTCCAGGCTGACCTGGAATTCACTATATAGTCTCAGGGTGGCCTCAAACTCACAGCGATCCTCCTACCTCTGCCTCCCGAGTGCTGGGATTGAAGGCGTGCACCACCACGCCCGGTTTAGGGAAGTTTTTAAAACTTCCACCAGGTAAGTCAGAGAGATAGCTGATTGGTCTATACCTGACCAATCTGTTTTTGCATCTAGGTTTGAGCTCTGTCTAGAGACACCTCCCACTCAGGGGGAGGGGGCCTATGGAGCTTGCCTGAAACTGTCACAAATGGATGGTCACAGCATATCCATTTTGCTGAATAGCAGTGATAGCTTCCCCCTAGGGCCTAGGACCTTCATAGCCATAGGCTTTTAACTTGGATTTTTCAGTACCAGGAGTGAATTCCTTCTGGCAGAACAGGTCTCAAATCCAATCAGCACTTGGTTCCGTCCATACCAGACATGCTACTACTGCACCAGTGGACACATGTGGCCTGGCTGACCAGTTGTGTAGCTCATAGGGGCTACTGATAGTAATCACCCTTGTGAG